>ML829255.1:17510-37078 GCA_009831015.1 Picea engelmannii | reverse complement strand
TAAAAGTATCAAGTTGAACGATGAAGATCTAACCCCTCAGATGGTTGAATCCTCTTTTTGTAGTGAGTCCTCCTTCTCTCCAACTCGTTCCAAGCTCTAATAAATCATATGACAGAGAAACCTCCTCCAAAGTGGGCTAGAAAAAGTGCCCTAGGCCATACAAAGAAAACCTAGAAGTCCTTAGGCCCAAAATCCTTCTCCTCTTCCTATATGGAATGATTCTTCCTCAGGTGGTGTGCCCTCCTGCTGGAAACCCCCTGAAGCTGTGCATTTCCTCTTCCTGTGCTGATGAATGTGATATGTACCTATTGTAGAATGGTGAGGGATGATTATTGCACCTCTGTGACCAATCTTAGATCAAGATGGGTGGGATCTTTCACCACCGAGTTGATATCTAGGGTTTGTTATCCCAAAACCCTCAAAATGTCTTTGTGCTCAAGAGCCCAAGATGAAAAAGTAATAATAATCTAGAATGAATGAGATATGTGCCCTCCTTTTATTCTATACCATGATATAATTCTTTGTTGAGTAAGTTAACCACTTCCTGGGGTTACCTCTGATCTAAAAATGAAGAAGACTTGAAAAACTTGAAAACTTATTGCAAGTGAATGTTATGTGTTTAAAGCAAAAGGATCAGTTTCCAACACATAAATTAAAGGATTACTTATGCAAGTTATACATAGACAGCAGCATAATCAATGAACATAAACACATAAGCACATCAATTGATAAAGGAGTTCACCCCTCTTATGGGCTACATCTCCTGGTCCAGCTTCCAATGGATCATTATTATTAATTGCTCAAAAAGTGCTCAAAAACATGTCTTCCAATGCTCAAACTGACAAACCAACTGCTCCAATGGCTTCAGAGCGTCCCAAAACCCCTGTCTGGGCTCTTTTGGCACCTCAATCGGTCGAAAAACGAAGAAGCTAGGCCTCCTGGAAGTCCCCCTCTTCAAGCTTGTTGTCTCTGCATCTACAAAACGCACCCCTCCTCATTGAACCTGGCTCACACGCATTTTAAAGCGTGAAAACCCAGCACCGAGCGCAATCGCGCCAACGGTGCAAACCGTAGAACGGTTAAGGGCGCGCCAACCCCTAACCGCCTCGGCACCTGGGCGTATGGCGCATGTGACCGTATGCATGGCAAAAAAGTGGTTAATTGGTTATAGAACCGTGTAACCCCCGCGCGCTCCAGGTCATAGGCATATGGCACACGTTATATGACCAAGGGTTAAGTTTTAAAACCACGGGCACATAAATCTTTCGGCTACATTACATATAACATGGTCATATTACATTTCAAACGACCACGGGCCGGGGCTAAGCCACGGCCCGACCCCCCGTCCAATATACAATAGTGTAAACTTATATACATTTAAACATATATATTGAATAAGAACCAACCCGTGGCCCAATGGTCGAGCGGTCGTGCGAAGGCGTTAGGTGTTGGGGAGGTCTGGGCGTTGAACCCCGCGGACTCCACTATATATTTTACATAACCATATAAACCAAATAATGAGTGACACGTGGCACCCACCGATTGGGCCACGTGTCCTCATACCATTTACCCATAAACGGACACGTGTCATCTCCTGACTCGCCATATATCAGCCAACCATCATCTGCCACGTCACCCCTGTACGGTTGTACGGTCCTGCCACGTCATACCGTACAGACTGTACGGACTGGTACAGTCAGCATCAAATTTTTTGCTTGTTTGGCTTGGCAAACAGATCGCGATATCTTCTCCATACGGAGTCCGTTTGACAAAGTAAATATACCGCCGGAATCAGGAAGACAAGACGGACGCAATGGCACTGTTTTCGTCGCATTCCGAGCACTTTAAAATTTGAGCAAAATTTGATCCCCTGATCAACCTCCTTGCTTTTTCACATGTGGTCTTTCCTTTCTTCATTTTACCTTTTTCTCCCAAAGTCAACTTAAAATTATAATATTGTGCTTAGGTACGTGCTTTGGGTTTCTTGTTGCCCATGATTCATGAGACTATAATTTAGAGGGGACAACTAGACTACTAAGTCTCTCACACCCTCTTCATCAAGAAGTGGGGTACATTACAGTCTCCCCTACTGGAAATTGCTTTTCCACAAGCAATTCTGATCCGGTCTCCTAAAGAACCTGTTTACTTTCCCAAGTAGCATCTTCTATAGGCAATTTCTTCCATTTGATCAAGTATTCCCTGATGCTCCTCTTCCTTAGCCTTCTCTCTCTTACTTCTCATATTTCCTTCAGAATCAATATAAATTGCCCCTCCTCATCCAATGGGGGTAGTTCCTCAATAGGAATGATGTGTTTCACTATGGCTCTTTTTAGGCATGATACATGAAAGACATTGTGTATTTTGTTTCCCCGAGGTAGATCAAGCTCATATGCCACGACCCATACCTTCTTGTTTACCATGTATGGTCCAAAGAAGCATGTTTGGAGATTTTCTACGCCACTCCTCTTAATAGATTCTTGTATGTATGGTTGGAACCTCAAATATAGCAAGTCACCAACCTCAAATGTGTGCTCCACTCTATGCTTATCTGCTTGTACCTTTTGTTGATTTTGTGCCCTTTGCAACTGGTCTTTAAGCTCTCTGAGTATATCCTGACTCTGTTGAATCCAATCTTGTACCATAGGAGCTCTATTGTCACCGAAGACAATCTCCAAAAAGGTGAGGGGATCATAGCTGTATAAGGCCCTAAAAGGTGACATACCAATAGACATGTCATAGGTGGTGTTGTAACAATACTCTCACAAATGAAGCCACTTAACCCATGCCTTATGTTGTCCTAAAACATAATTTCGAAGGTAGCCTTCAACCCATTTGTTAACTGTTGTCGTCCTAATACACACCTGGGTTAACGTGGAAGAAACCTTCAATCCACTTGGTGTGTCCTTGGGGGAAAGTCTCGAGTCAAGGTGCTGTCACCTAATCCTCAACTCCTCTGTCTAGGCCAACTCCTAGCGAAGCCAAGAGGGGTAATCCCTATAAAAGAAAAACTAAGGCTTTTTCTAAACTAAGACAGAAAAATACTTTAGCCTAGGATTTTATTTCTTAAATAAAAGTTCGATCACACTACTTAGCATGTATCATCATAAAGAACATTTGCTCATGAAACATTTATACATAAAAAAAAAGGATACAACCACTGCAATAATCAAGAGCATCAATGAGATTAGATAGCATGCATAAATAAAATTGCTTGCATAAGAAAAATTGAAAATAAGTTTTAACCAGTGCCTTAAAGGGAGTCATGGGCAGTGTAGATCGAAGATTTATTAAGGTTAATTTTGTAATTAACTAGTGAAAGTGTTTGGCCCCCTTATGTATTATTCACCAATCTAAAACTTGTCGACCGGGTGTGTCGCGGATCCAACAACGTGAGTTGCTAGGTGATTTGACACACTCCACCCAGGGTAGTGGTTTTAGACGAATAGTACCACTCAGATATTGCCCTAATTATACTAGCAAGGTTCAATTACTTTGATGAAAATAAAAGATGGATCATACACCCTGCTTTGAAATATTGAGGCACTCGTGCAAACACTTTGAAAGAAAAGAAAGAGATGAATTGCAACACATAAATTTATATACCCTGCTTTGTATTTGAGAGAGAGATCAGCACGATATTGCTTGACAATGTTGTTGCAAAACTAAATGAAGAAGGAAAACAACTTGAAACTGAAAATTGCATGAGAATCTAAGCATTAATTGAACATGCATGAAGTTAGAGTGTTGTAGTGTGTTTTGATATTTCTTGACTTGTGTAATTGATTATTAGATTTAATCATGCACAACTCTACGAGAAAAAAAGAAAAACCACAACACCAATCCCCGTAAGGGGCTGAAGAAACTGGGCACAAAGGCTCACTTTTATTACTTGTTACAATGGAGAACTTTAGTCTTCTCTTTGAGCTTTTAGCTCTTTTAGAAGAAGAGGGATCCTTATTGATAGATCTTTAAGAGGATTACAATAAGAAAGAATAGAAAAGAGACACTTCGTTTTGACGACGTTACAACCCCCCACGGTCCTTGAAAGTCTTAATTTTCGCCCAACACGGAAAAAATCTCCTCTTGGATCTGTATTTTCTGCAACAAAACAGCCAACAGACAAAGTTAGAAATGATAGAAAGAATCTTTAAACAAACAAAAAATTTATCAAAATTTTTAGAAATTTTTCTAAGGCAAAAAACTGAAATTTTTGGGGTTTTTAAGGGTTTAAACAATCCTAACTTAGGCTCTCTTTAAAGATTTATGTTTTCTGTTTTGGGACAGAAAACATACAGTCTCTAAACAACTTGATAAACAGTTTAAACTAAGCAAGAAACCTTGATATAAAACTTAGATAAAAAGACCAAGTAAAAAGCTTCAAAAATCACCTAGATCTACCTTAAAAATGAAAAATTATAACCAGATCTAGGAGACACATGCATGTAGCCTTTAGATGTTTGGAAATAAAGTATTAACTTATTCTAATTTGCATGAAATCGAAATGAAAGAGTAAGGAAGAGAGATTTTATCAATTTATGGAGCTTTCGTCTGAGTCTGGAACTTGGGCTATGGGGTTCTCCTGGTAATGGACAAGATGGCGCTTGATCTCATAAAATTTGGATGATGACAATGGAAGCCACCATTTTCCAATCCTCCTTCTTGAAGAACCTGTAATTAAACACTTCAATCATGCACACAACTGTTAAAGGCCTTCCCTACACACATAGCTCACAAAGCATGTTAGATTTAACCTAAAATAAAACATGCATTTAGGAGTCTATCAAGTAAATAAAGGCAATAAGAGTAGTCAACCTAGATTATTCTTACCTAATTATATGACAGCATACCTATTAGGCTTTAACAATTGAGCATAAGATCAAAGCATTAAGCAATACATTTTACCTCATAAACTATTTGCATTTAGATAAAAGCCACCACACATGAGTCCACACCAAAATTGCTCCAAAGACTTTTTATTCCAATGCTTGCAAAATGTTACAATAACTTCTTCACCCAAGACTGAACTCACTGAATGAGGAGGTCGAACCTCTCTTAAATAGGAATGGAGGTGATAATTCTCAAGTGGTGCATGTGCTTAGGGTTAGGTTTAGGGTTTAGGTATGTGTGAGGGTGAGTGTAGTTGCACATGAGATGAGGAGGAGATGTGTGGGAGTGAAAGGGAGATGGTGTATAGTTAAGTGGAAGCATAGGTAATTGAAGCGGAGTGATGGCAAGTGGACTAGGAGAGAGTAGGAGTGAGTAGTGAGTGAACTAGGAGAGAGTAGGAGTGATGAGTGAGTTAAGTGGTGTGTGGGCCACATAGGAGATGCGTTAGGGTGTAGGTAATGTGCCACTTAGGATGGGAGTTGAGTTCCTTAGTTGGAGACTCCTCCTAACTCCATGTCATCTAATTAGGTCGACCTCCTCACTAGTTAACTCACGTTAATCCTTTAGTCAACTAGGGACACACAAAAAACATATCTAAAACATGTTCCCCAGTTCTCCTAAAATTTAGGAGATTTAATTAATTACCCATTTTCCGTATTTTTCGAGTAATATTGACTTTTTTAGTGATAACAATCACTTTTTAGTCTCGAAATATGGGAAATAGGGGTTTATATCATACTCCAGACTGAAAAATGACTGTAAATATGGCATCTGACAATGTTTGATGCCATATTTTTTTACATTTATTGACTCAGAATTAATAAATTCCATTTTGTGGGAATTTAATTAATTCACTGAAAACTTAAAAAAAAAACTATCCGACTTAGCCGCAATTTCCAAATGACTCAGACACTATGTTCTAGTATGATCTTATATACATTTTGACACTAGACATTGGATTTTCCATGCCAAGACCTACTTGTCAACACATACTCTAGCTTTGGAGCAAGTTTTTTTCTGAATGAAAAAACTTAGAAATTATTTAATCGCTCCCTAAGGCAAGCAGAAAAAATAATTAACAAGTAGAAAAAAACACTCTGAAGTATGTGCCCACTCCCAGATCAAGGGTGGACAATATCCTTTTACAATATCTCATACTTAGGACATTTATTACAATGGTGGAAATGCGGGAAAAAGGGGCCCCTTTAAGGCCTGCTGAATCACTGAAATCTGCATATATGAGCATTGCTTTCTCATTCTCTGGCGGCTCTTCAGGAAATCCAGCTTGTGCAAACTGGTGGATAACATAGGCTCCATATGGGGACGTGTTCTTGATCCTTTTATAGAAAGGGAGAGCATGCGAGAATCCAGAATTTGTCCCTACATCACAAACATCTCACCAAAAACAACAACAACGACACATGTATATGAAGACCAAGTGTAAATTGAAATTGCACAATTATTATACATGTAAATACAAAATATAATTCAAAAATGAAAATGAACTATTATACATAAAGTATAAAAGAAGAAAGTGAACATAAATGAAAAATAAAATGTGGAGGAAAGGGTTAGAGATGCGTTACAGAGGATGCCCCATGGCATCAAATAACATTATTGAAGAGCAATTTGAAAAGTTGTCTGCTCACTGGTAGCTTTAACCTTTCCACTGTCTGAATGGTTGAAGTAGAAACTGCATGAATCAGCCATGTCATGGATGAAACAATACCTCATATGTCTGAATAATCCTTGTCCGAGATGACTCTTTGAAGATACTTTTCCAAGTTTTATTAACTTGGCCCTTTTCTTGGGATCAAACCACCCAAGAAACATATGTTTGTTTTTATTCAGCCAAACTTTGAATTTTGGTGAGCCTTGTAAGTCTTTAATGAAGCTTTGCATTGGGTTGTCATGATGGAAAACTAACCACTTCTCATAATGATCTGGAGTTGAAAAATTGAATCTATCTTCCAATTTCCCATTAGTTGTTATTAAGTCATCTGATGGTTGAGAAATTAGAACCAGAACTGGAACTATCAAGGGATTTGCTTCACTGATTATTTCAGGCTCATCATAAATGTCGAAAATTTTCTCTAAAGAGATGGATTCCTCGAGAGGAGGGTGGGGATTTGAATTATCTGGATACTCAATCATTTCCAACTCAAAATCCTTTGTTTCCTCATGACTAGTTAATGACTCATCTATAGGCTCTTTTGGAATTTCTAAGTGAAACTCCTTTTCTTGTTCATTGTGAAGCTCTGGCTCTATAGGGTCTAAATACTTGATACAAGCTTTTGCCTCTGCAAGGTGAGATTCCATGTCCTTTAATGCTATTGCTTCTTCAGTCGAGGTTGGCACTTCCTTTGACTAAGAATTCATGCTTCTTTCAAAACTTGACAAATTTCATGAGACGACCAAATTAATGTATTTGGTTTATTGACTTCCAATCTACTGGCTTCACTTGATTTCCCATGGATCTATAGGTGGAAAATGTGTCAAAGCTTCCACAAAATATATTATGAAGGGTATTTAAGTAGGATATCCACCTAGATCTTTGAAAATATACAAAATCTTTGAAAAGAAATATAAGATGGCCAATGATGTTAATACTCTATCCTAACACAAGCTCTGAATAGATCATAATATGAGGTCAACAAAACATTTGAATTTCCTTTGAATCATGGAGCTGGATCAGACAGTTAATGGTCACATGGACATCAAAAATGATCATTTTTCCAGATCTGAAAGAACACACTGGGGCCTAATTTTCCCAACATTCTTTACTTCTAAACATTATTAGGACTGTGACATGTATTTACATTTCCACCATTAAAAAACCGTGGAACTATCAGATTTGTTATAGTTGTGATATCATGTCGTTAGCCTTTGCATAGACACCATAAACATGTTCCAAAACCAACTATTGTGTCTTATATTTAAGCTGGACAGAAGGAGACTTTCCAATGTATTTCTAGCTGCCAAGAAATAATGTACACAACACTAGTTTGAAGGCATTTTTAGGCTTGAAATGAGTTCCAAAATACCTTTATTAGTTCACCATAACAACGCTTACGAGAAACATTGTAAATACCATTTAAAACAAGCATAAACTCCATCCTAAGTATTGTTGTTCAGTGTAGTCAAATCATTTATCAAATCCAGAGCATGCATATAAGTAATCCACCATAAAATCCAAGAAAGCAACTAATACCATGCAAGAGCATCACCACATGATCCCTCAAGGAGGATCACCACCCTCAAGCCAAGCAAATTGTAATGTTCCCAAGGCAATTTTTTCCCGGAACCAAGGGTTGTTTAACTGTTTATTTGGTGTTTCAATGTGTTTTGCAGGTTTACTTCATGAAGTTGCACATTTAGGGTTTGTACATAGAATATCACAGCATGGAGATATAGATCTGAACATATAGCATAATAAAATGACAAGAAACAAGCAAAGAACACCAATATAGAACCAACAACTTCAAATATGACCTTTATTTAAATAATAGATTGATCCTAATAAAATAGATATGCAGATATGGGAGAATACCATAATAATAACCAAGCTGGAATAATAGCTTCTACAACAATGTCCAAAACTGAAGATAATAGCCTCCAAAGGCACCACAATAAACTGGAGAAAGGGACAAGATTATTTTCTTTCCCTTCAAGAGCTAGATCCAATCCTCCTAGCTGAGTTGGGCCCTCCTGGTTGGCTGTAGTTACTCAATATTTTGGCCTCCCTCCTAGAGACCTCCAAATGCCACCAAAATGACTAGAACAGTAGATCGGGGCAAGACAAACCCCTTGTAAAAGTATCAAGTTGAACGATGAATATATAACCCCTGAGATGGTTGAATCCTCTTTTTGTAGTGAGTCCTCCTTCTCTCCAACTCGTTCCAAGCTCTAATAAATCATATGACAGAGAAACCTCCTCCAAAGTGGGCTAGAAAGGGTTCCCTAGGCCATACAAAGAAAACCTAGAAGTCCTTAGGCCCAAAATCCTTCTCCTCTTCCTATATGGAAGTATTCTTCCTCAGATGGTGCGCCCTCCTGCTGGAAACCCCTTGAAGCTGCGCATTTCCTCTTCTTGTGTTGATGAATGTGATATGTACCTGTTGTAGAATGGTGAGGGATGATTATTGCACCTCTGTGACCAAGCTTGGATCATGATGGGTGGGATCTTTCACCATCGAGTTGATCTCTAGGGTTTGTTATTCCAAAACCCTCAAAATGTCTTTGTGCTCAAGAGCCCAAGATGAAAAAGTAATAATAATCTAGAATGAATGAGAGATGTGCCCTCCTTTTATTATATACCATGATATAATTCTTTGTTGAGTAAGTTAACCATTTCCTGGGGTTACCTCCTTACTTTTTCACATGTGGTCTTTCCTTTCTTCATTTTACCTTTTTCTCCCAAAGTCAACTTAAAATTATAATATTGTGATTAGGTACGTGCTTTGGGTTTCTTGCTGCCCATGATTCATGACACTATAATCTAGAGGGGACAACTAGACTACTAAGTCTCTCACACCCTCTTCAACAAGAGCTGGGGTACATTATAGTCTCCCCTACTGGAAATTGCTTGCCCACAAGAAATTTTGATCCAGTCTCCTGAAGAACCTGTTTACTTTCCCAAGTAGCATCTTCTATAGGCAATTTCTTCCATTTGATCAAGTATTCCCTGATGCTCCTCTTCCTTATCCTTCTCTCTCTTACTTCTAGTATTTCCTTCAGAATCAATATAAATTGTCCCTCCTCATCCAATGGGGGTAGTTCCTCAATAGGAATGATGTGTTTCACTATGGCTCTTTTTAGGCATGATACATGAAAGACATTATGTATTTTGTTGCCCCGAGGTAGATCAAGCTCATATGCCACGACCCATACCTTCTTGTTTACCATGTATGGTCCAAAGAAGCATATTTGGAGATTTTTTGCGCCACTTCTCTTAATAAATTCTTGTTTGTATGGTTGGAACCTCAAATATACCAAGTCACCAACCTCAAATGTGTGCTCCACTCTATGCTTATCTGCTTGTACATTTTGTTGATTTTGTGCCCTTTGCAAGTGGTCTTTAAGCTCTTTGAGTATATCCTGACTCTGTTGAATCCAATCATGTACCATAGGAGCTCTATTGTCACCGAAGACAATCTCCAAAAAGGTGAGGGGATCATAGCTGTATAAAGCCCTGAAAGGTGACATACCAATAGACATGTGATAGGTGGTGTTGTAACATTACTCTCACAAATGAAGCCACTTAACCCATGCCTTCTGTTGTCCTGAAACATAATTTCGAAGGTAGCCTTCAACCCATTTTTTAACTGTTGTCGTCCTAATACACACCTGGGTTAACGTGGAAGAAACCTTCAATCCACTTGGTGTGTCCTTGGGGGAAAGTATCGAGTCAAGGTGTTGTCACCTAATCCTCAACTCCTCCGTCTAGACCAACTCCTAGTGAAGCCAAGGTAGGTAATCCCTATAAAAGAAAAACTAAGGCTTTTTCGAAACTAAGACAGAAAAATACTTTAGCCTAGGAGTTTATTGCTGAAATAAAAGTTCGATCACAGCACTTAACATGTATCATCATAAAGAACATTTGCTCATGAAACATTTATACATAAAAAAAAGCATATAACCACTGCAATAATCAAGAGCATCAATGAGATTAGATAGCATGCATAAATAAAATTGCTTGCATAAGACAGATTGAAAATATGTTTTAACCAGTGCCTTAAAGGGAGTAGTGGGTAGTGTAGATCGAAGAGTTATTAAGGTTAATTTTGTAATTAACTAGTGAAAGTGTTTGGCCCCCTTATGTATTATTCACCAATCTAAAACTTGTCGACCGGGTGTGCCGCAGATCCAACAACGTGAGTTGTCAGGTGATTTGACACACTCCACCCACGGTAGTGGTTTTAGATGAATAGTACCACTTAGAGATTGCCCTAATTATACTAGCAAGGTTCAATTACTTTGATGAAAATAAAAGATGGATCATACACCCTGCTTTGAAATATTGAGGCACTCGTGCAAACACTTCGAAAGAAAAGAAAGAGATGAATTGCAACACATAAATTTATATACCCTGCTTTTTATTTGAGAGAGAGATCAACACGATATTGCTTGACAATGTTGTTGCAAAAGTGAATGAAGAAGGAAAACAACTTGAAACTGAAAATTGCATGAGAATCTAAGCATTAATTTAACATGCATGAAGTTAGAGTGTTGTAATGTGTTTTGATATTGCTTGACTTGTGTAATTGATTATTATATTTAATCATGCACAACTCTACAAGAAAAAAAGACAAACCACAACACCAATCCCCCTAAGGGGATGAAGAAACTGGGCACAAAGGCCCGCTTTTATTACTTGTTACAATGGAGAACTTTAGTCTTCTCTTTGAGCTTTTAGCTCTTTTAGAAGAAGAGGGATCCTTATTTATGGATCTTTAAGAGGATTACAAGAAGAAAGAATAGAAAAGAGACACTTTGTTTTGACGAAGTTACAACCCCCCAAGGTCCTTGAAAATCTTAATTTTCGCCCAACACGGAAAAAATCTCCTCTTGGATCTGTATTTGCTGCAACAAAACAGCCAATAGACAAAGTTAGAAATGATAGAAAGAATCTTTAAACAAATAAAAAATTTATCAAAATTTTTAGAAATTTTTCTAAGGCAAAAAACTGAAATTTTTTGGGTTTTTAAGGGTTTAAACAATCATAACTTGGGATCTCTTTAAAGATTTATGTTTTCTGTTTTGGGACAGAAAACATAGTCTCTAAACAGCTTGATAAATAGTTTAAACTAAGCAAGAAACCTTGATATAAAACTTAGATAAAAAGACCAATTATAAAGCTTCAAAAATCACCTAGATCTACCTTAAAAATGACAAATTATAATCAGATCTAGGAGACACATGCATGCAGCCTTTAGATGTTTGGAAATAAAGTATTAACTTATTCTAACTTGCATGCAATCAAAATGAAAGAGTAAGGAAGAGAGAATTAATCAATTTATGGAGCTTTCGTCTGAGTCTGGAACTTGGGCTATGGGGTTCTCCTGGTAATGGACAAGAGGGCGCTTGATCTCATAAACTTTGGACGATGACAATGGAAGACACCATTTTCCAATCCTCCTTATTGAAGAACCTGTAATTAAACGCTTCAATCCTACACACAACTGTTAAAGGCCTTCCCTACACACATAGCTCACAAAGCATGTTAGATTTAACCTAAAATAAAACATGCATTTAGGAGTCTATGAAGTAAATAAAGGCAATAAGAGGAGTCAACCTAGATTATTCTTACCTAATTATATAACAGCATACCTATTAGGCTTTAACAATTGAGCATAAGATCAAAGCATTAAGCAATACATGTTACCTCATAAACTATTTGCATTTAGATAAAAGCCACCACACATGAGTCCACACCAAAATTGCTTCAAAGACTTTTTATTCCAATGCTTGCAAAATGTTACAATAACTTCTTCACCCAAGACTGAACTCACTAAATGAGGAGGTCGAACCTCTCTTAAATAGGAATGGAGGTGATAATTCCCAAGTGGTGCATGTGCTTAGGGTTAGGTTTAGGGTTTAGGTATGCGTGAGGATGAGTGTAGTTGCACATGAGATGAGGAGGAGATGTGTGGGAGTGAAAGGGAGATGGTGTATAGTTAAGTGGAAGCTTAGGTAGTTGAAGGGGAGTGATGGCGAGTAGACTAGGAGAGAGTAGGAGTGAGGAGTGAGTGAACTAGGAGAGAGTAGGAGTGATGAGTGATTTAAGTGGTGTGTGGGCCACATAGGAGATGCGTTAGGGTTTAGGTAATGTGCCACTTAGGATGGGAGTTGAGTTCCTTAGTTGGAGACTCCTCATAACTCCATGTCATCTAATTAGGTCGAACTCCTCACTAGTTAACTCACGTTAATCCTTTAGTCAACTAGGGACACACAAAAAACATGTCTAAAACATGTTCCTCGGTTCTCCTAAAATTTAGGAGATTTAATTAATTACCCATTTTCCGTATTTTTCGAGTAATATTGACTTTTTTAGTGATAATAATCATTTTTTAGTCTCGAAAGATGGGAAATAGGGGTTTACATAATACTCCAGACTGAAAAATGACTGTAAATATGGCATCTGACAATGTTTGATGCCATATTTTTTTACATTTATTAACTCATAATTAATAAATTCCATTTTTGCGAGAATTTAATTAATTCACTGAAAACTTTAAAAAAAAACTATCAGACTTAGCCGCAATTTCCAAATGACTCAGACACTATGTTCTAGTATAATCTTATATACATTCTGACACTAGACATTGGATTTTCCATGCCAAGACCTGCTTGTCAACACATACTCTGGCTTTGGAGAAAGTTTTTTCCTGAGTGAAAAAACTTAGAAATTATTTACTCGCTCCCTAAGGCAAGCAGAAAAAATAATTAACAATTAGAAAAAAACACTCTGAAGTATGTGCCCACTCCTAGATCAAGGGTGGCCAATAGCCTTTTACAATATCTCATACTTAGAACATTTATTACAATGGTGGAAATGCGGGAAAAAGGGGCCCCTTTAAGGCCAGCTGAATCACTGAAATTTGCATATATGAGCATTGCTTGCTCATTCTCTAGTGGTTCTTCAGGAAATCCATATTGTGTAAACTGGTGGATAACATAGGCTCCATATGGGGACGTGTTCTTGATCCTTTTATAGAAAGGGAGAGCATGCGAGAATCCAGAATTTGTCCCTACATCACAAACATCTCGCCAAAAACAAAAACAATGACACATGTATATGAAGACCAAGTGTAAATTGAAATTGCACAATTATTATACATGTAAATACAAAATATAATTCAAAAATGAAAATGAACTATTATACATAAAGTATAAAAGAAGAAAGTTAACATAAATGAAAATTAAAATGTGGAGGAAAGGGTTAGATATACGTTACAGAGGATGCCCCATGGCATCAAATAACATTATTGAAGAGCAATTTGAAAAGTTGTCTGCTCACTGGTAGCTTTAACCTTTCCACTGTCTGAATGGCTGAAGTAGAAACTGCATGAATCATCCATGTCATGGATGAAACAAGACCTCATATGTCTGAATAATCCTTGTCCGAGATGACTCTTTGAAGATCCTTTTCCAAGTTTTATTAACTTGGCCCTTTTCTTGGGATCAAACCACCCAAGAAACATATGTTTGTTTTTATTCAACCAAACTTTGAAGTTTGGTAAGCCTTGTAAGTCTTCAATGAAGCTCTGCATTGGGCTATCATGATGGAAAACTAACCACTTCTCATAATGATCTGGAGTTGAAAATTTGAATTTATCTTCCAATTTCCCATTAGCTGTTATTAAGTCATCTGATGGTTGAGAAATTGGAACCAGAACTGGAACTATCAAGGGATTTGCTTCACTGATTATTTCAGGCTCATCATAACTGTCGAAATTTTTCTCTGAAGAGATGGATTCCTAGAGAGGAGGGTGGGGATTTGAATTATCTGGATACTCAATCATTGCCAACTCAAAATCCTTTGTTTCCTCATGACCAGTTAATGACTCATCTATAGGCTCTTCTGGAATTTCTAAGTGAAACTCCTTTTCTTGTTCATTGTGAAGCTCTGGCTCTATAGGGTCTAAATACTTGATACAAGCTTCTGGCTCTGCAAGGTGAGATTCCATGTCCTTTAATGCCATTGCTTCTTCAGTCGAGGTTGGCACTTCCTTTGACTAAGAATTCATGCTTCTTTCAAAACTTGACAGATTTCATGAGACGACCAAATTAATGTCTTTGGTTTATTGACTTCCAATCTACTGGCTTCACTTGATTTCCCATGGATTTATAGGTGGAAAATGTGTCAAAGATTCCACAAAATGTATTATGAAGGGTATTTAAGTAGGATATCCACCTAGATCTTTGAAAATATACAAAATCCTTGAAAAAAAATATAAAATGGCCAATGATGTTAATACTCTATCCTAACACAAGCTCTGAATAGATCATAATATGAGGTCAACAAAACATTTGATTTTCCTTTGAATCATGGAGCTAGATCAGACAGTTAATGGTCACATGGACATTACATAAAAAATGATAATTTTTCCAGATCTGAAAGAACACGATGGGGCCTAATTTTCCCAACATTCTTTACTTCTAAACATTATTAGGACTGTGACATGTATTTACATTTCCACCATTAAAAAACAATACGTGCTTTGGGTTTCTTATTGCCCATGATTCATGAGACTATAATCTAGTGGGGATAACTAGACTACTAAGTCTCTCACACCCTCTTCATCAAGAGGTGGGGTACATTACAGTCTCCCCTACTGGAAATTGCTTGCCCACAAGCAATTCTGATCTGGTCTCCTGAAGAACCTTTTTACTTTCCCAAGGAGCATCTTCTATAGGCAATTTCTTCTATTTGATCAAGTATTCCCTGATGCTCCTCTTCCTTAGCCTTCTCTCTCTTACTTCTAGTATTTCCTTCGGAATCAGTATAAATTGCCCCTCCTCATCCAATGGGGGTAGTTCCTCAATAGAAATGATGTGTTTCCCTATGGCTATTTTTAGGCATGATACATGAAAGACATTGTGTATTTTGTTGCCCCAAGGTAGATCAAGCTCATATGCCACGACCCATGCCTTCTTGTTTACCATGTATGGTCCAAATAAGCATGGTTGGAGATTTTTTTTGTCACTCCTATTAATAGATTCTTGTCAGTATGGTTGGAACCTCAAATATACCAAGTCACTAACCTCAAATGTGCGCTCCACTCTGTGTTTATCTTCTTGTACCTTTTGTTGATTTTGTGCCCTTTGCAAGTGGTATTTAAGCTCTCTGAGTATATCTCGACTATGTTGAATCCAATCTTGTACCATAGGATCTCTATTGTCACCGAAGACAATCTCCAAAAAGGTGAAGGGATCATAGTTGTATAAGGCCCTGAAAGGTGACATACCAATAGACATGTGATAGGTGGTGTTGTAACAATACTCTCATAAATGAAGCCACTTAACCCATGCCTTCTGTTGTCCTGAAACATAATTTCAAAGGTATCCTTCAACCCATTTGTTAACTATCTTTGTTTGGCCATCAGTTTGAGGATGATAGCTAGTACTGGGGGTCAAGGTCGTACCTACCAACCTGAATAGCTCCTGCCAAAAGGTGCTCATGAACCTGTTTTCCCTGTCACTCACAATGGTTTTGGGTAAACCATGCAACCTGAAGATCTCTCTAAAGAATAAATATGCAACCTATGAAGCAGTGAAATCTGTGGAAATGGCAAAGAAATGAGAAATTTTGGTTATTCTATCCACAACCACAAAAATGCAATCCTTGCCCTGGACCTTGGGAAACCCTTTGATAAAATGCATGCATATACTTTCCCATTTTTTCTTTGGGATGGGGAGTGGTTGCAGTAAACATGTTGGATGAGTGTCTTCATCCTTGTTCTCCTAACAGATGGATCATTCCTTGATATAGCACATCACATCCCCCTTCATGCCCTTCCATGTGAATCTCTCCCTTATCTACCTGTATGTCTTGACAAACCCTTGATGCCTTGCCAATGGTGAATCATGACATGCTTTTAATACTCATCTTTTCAAGGTTGACTCAGGAACTAGGATGATTCATCCCTTGTTGTATATTATGTCATCCACAATCCTGAAGTTATCATCCTTTACCTTCCCATCCATCAACTCACAAGCAAACCTATTTTTTGAATATTCCACCAAAAGGTGTGCTTTCCAATCAAGTGAAATATTTGTCATAACATAGACTGAGGGTCTTCTGGATAAGGCATCAACCACCACATTATTTTTTCCTTTGAAAAATTCAATTTCAAAGTCATAGGTATGGATCTTGCTAACCCATTTATGTTGTCTTTCATTTAAGTCTCTTTCGTCCAAAAAGTACTTGAGGCTATTGTGATATGTCCTCACAACAAATTTGGCCCCAACCAAGTATTGTCTGAATTTAGCCAATGCATGCATGATAGCTAACATCTCTTTGTCATAAATGGTGTAGAGAAGTTCAGGACCCCTCAGTTTTCGGCTCTCATAGGCAATGGGGTTCATGTTCTGCATAAGCACTGCTCCAATGCCCTCTCCTGAGGCATCACACTCCAATATGAAAGGTTGTGAAAAGTATAGAAAAGAAAGTGCTGGACAAGTTCTCATTACCTTCTTCATCCTGTCAAAATTCATTTATGCCTCTTGGCTCCACTTAAATACTCCCTTCCTGGTCAAATCTGTCAAGGGTGCACAAATCTAGGAGAAGCCTTTGACAAACCTCTTGTAGTAACAACAAATGCCCAAAAATCCCTTCAACTCAGTAAGAGTCTTGGGTGTTGGCCAGTCAAGTATGGCTTGTATATTTTCTTGGTGCACCTGTACTCCTTTCACTCCAATGATGTGTCCCAAATAAAGAACTTGTGTCATACCAAATTCACATTTTGACTCCTTAGCATATATGGATTGTCCCTCCATGATGGCCAAGATCTCATCTACATGTTGAAGATGATCCTCCCAAGTTTTTCTATATATCAGCAAATCATCAAAGAAGACCAAGAGGAATTTCCTCAATTGCTTGTTGAAGACATGATTTATACAAGATTGGAAAGTGGTTGGTGCATTAGTTATCCCAAAGGGCATAACAAAAAATTCGTAATGACCAGAATGAAATTTGAAATCTATTTTGGGCACACCTTGCTCCCTCATTTTGATCTGATGATGGCCAGAGTGCAAGTCTATTTTTGTGAACTAAACAACCCTATGAAGCTCATCCAATAGCTCATCAATCATAGGGATGGGGTATCTGTTCTTGATGGTATTTTTGTTCAATGCCTTGTAATCAATGCACATGCGCATTGTTCCATCTTTTTTCTTTACTAACACTATTGAAGATGCAAAAGGACTAGAACTTGGCCTGAGGTAGCCCATGTCTAAAAGCTCTTTGATAGCCTTTTCAATTTCGTCCTTATACTTTTTTGGGTGTCTATAAGGAGTAGTAATGGCAGGTTTTTCTCCTTCTTCTAATTCTATAATATGCTCAAACCCTCTATCTGGTGGTTCTCTTGGTGGAATAAGTTCAAAGACCTTGTTGTGCATGTCAATGATTTTATGAATATCTGGTGCGTAATGAGGATGCCCCTTCTTGTCCACTTGTACTGAGATCCTACAATCTGATGCATATACAATGTCTTCTCTTCTGAAAATAGCTTCCATGCACTTTGTTGTCACCACTCTAGGTGTATTACCTATCATCCCTCTAAGAATCACCTTTTTCCCACTCTCTTCATTGAAGGACATCTCCATGGTTTTGTAGTTGGTGGTGATAGGTCCCAATTTACTAAGCCACTGAACTCCCAAAATGATGTTAGTATCTGGTAGATCCATCACATAAAAGTCCAGTGCAAAATCATGCCTTCCCAAAGTAAGTTTTTTCATCCCCTGAATGTACCTATCACAGGGCATGGTGCGTCCCCTCCTACCTCCACACGAAATCCCTCAAACTATAATGTAGGTATATGCCTTCTTTTCAGTAAGGTTGAATCTATGAATTTGTGTGAAGCTCCCCCATCAATGAGTACCTAAATATTTTGTCCCTAAAGCACTCCTCTCATCCTGAAGGTATTGAATTTAGGCACCCCACTAATGGATGTTATTGTAACCTTCTTGTACGTTGTAAGGTTGAAACTACTTCTTCCCCTTCATCATTCTCTGTGGGGTCCACTCTAGGTGGATTTTATTCTATGTTATTGATATGGTTGAAATCTTCTTCCTCCTCATCATCATAAATTACCTCATTGTAATGGGCCTTGCCCTTACCAATGCATTTGTGCCCTAGATCCCAAGATTCCTTGCATGTGAAGCACACTTTCTTCCTCCTTAACTCTCTCCTAGTAGCCTCATCCATTTTTCCTTTTCCTCTATCAACCCCCTTTGATCTCTCCCTCCTTGGTTTATGGGTTGTCTAGAGGAAAACTTAGCTCTAGTTGTAGATCCCATCAAGTCCCTGGTCCTACATAAGGCCTCCTATAAGTTGGAAGGATTAAAATCCTTGACCCAACCTTTTAGGGGTTCCATCAACCATTCTGTAAAGAGAATCATTAGTCTCGCCTGAGACACATCTGGCACCATCACTTCTATCCTCTGAATCTCCTCTATATAGGTCTCTGGTGTCCCATTTTTTCTGAGTTGTGTGAGTTCCATGAAGTGTAGCTCTATATCTCCCTAATCAAATTTTCCCATAAGTCTATGAGTGAACTCTGTGTAAGCAGTGATCTGGTTATGACCTAAGGTGGTCAAACCATTATACCACCAGTCATGATCTTTTTCCTCCAAGTACATGGTGGAAAACTTAATGGCATCCATCTCCCTCATGGGGTTAAGCTGTAAATAGTTGTCTAACTTTTTCACCCAAGCTTGCGTAGTCACCTTGGGAGACCCATCAAAGTATGGAATTTCCATCTTACCAACCCTACCCTCTAACACATTATTGTTCCTGTAATAGTTTTTGGGTTTACTAATGCAGGCACCACCTGCTATGTCGAAGCAGATCTTCGATTCCGCCATTTGCTGTACTGGAATCTTTCTTGTATATGGTCTTCATCATTCTTTGACAGGGCTAAATTTAGCTAACTGTCACTAGGTTGGCAATCCTGTTC
>ML829254.1:58361-87824 GCA_009831015.1 Picea engelmannii | reverse complement strand
TCATCGATGGATATGGAATGGAGAATCACTTCTCCCTTCTCGAATTTATCACAGATAAAATAATACTTGATCTCAATTTGCTTCGAACTATCATGGAACACATTCTTTTATGAAAGCTTCACAAAACTGTGATTATCACAATATATCACAATCGAATCCAACACCTAATCAAATAGTCCAGAAACTAGCTTATAGAACCATATTGCTTATGTACAAGAATCACAAGCTTCAATATACTTTTCTTCTACAGTACTTAGTGCAACACAATTTTGTTTCCTACTATCATATGATATCATAGCAAAGCCCAAACTGAAACATATACCGTATGTACTATTTTTGTTATATCCACTCCCTACCCAATCTGAAGCAGTAAATCCATGCAGTTGTATGTCGATATTTGAGACATATCTCAAACCATAATTTGTCATCCCATGAAAATATCTAAAATGTGCTTTTCAATTATCCAATGGTGATTTCTAGGTTGCAGCTGGAATTGGATCAACATGTTCACAAAAAATCAAATGTAGATCATGGTATATCAATGAGCCAATCAATCAATCATTGGTACAGGGTTGAATCTACTGGATCAGAATCAAAGTCTCTCAAATTTTTCAAATCTGTCACTATGGGATTTTCCATGGATTTGCAATCCATCATCCCAAACTTCTAAAGGATATTTACAATGTACTTTCATTTCCCTAGGAACATTTCACCACACTTCATCCATACTTCTAGTCCAAGATAATAACGCATGAGACGAATATGCTTCATATCA
Source organism: Picea engelmannii (assembly GCA_009831015.1). Lineage (NCBI taxonomy): Eukaryota > Viridiplantae > Streptophyta > Pinopsida > Pinales > Pinaceae > Picea > Picea engelmannii. Next base: position 87,049 of record ML829254.1, on the reverse strand, counting down.
AATTCAAAGGCTATCTCCCTCTTACACTGAATAATGAGAGGCTCTGAACCTATCAAATCATGAACATATAGTATTAGGATAACAAGTGCATCATTCACAACCTTTTATTAAACTTTTGGATGGATCTAATAGAGGTTTATCTGGTAATTGGAGAAAATGTCTCATGATAGTATTCTCCCTCCTATTGGGAGAACTCTCTAGACACAGATATTTCATTGTATTTATCGATACTCCCATCTATTGCATGCTTTATCTTGTAAACCCATTTTGAAGTAACTACAGACTTTCCTTCAGGTATAGACACAATTTCCCATACATCATTTTTCATGATGGATTGATATTCATCCATCATAGATTCCTTCCATTCTTTCTTCTTAACTTCTTCTTCAAAGGTGGAAGGTTCTACATTGACAATACTTTCCATGAGTGTCTCATAACTAGACAATATTTTTGGGCCTCTTGGTCTCCCTAAAGGTCCCACTAAGATATTTATGTATTTTTTCTTCTTTATGGTCTGAGGTACAATAATTGGTTTCATAGATTCAAGTGGTTGTTATAGAGATTCATTAGGATGTTCTGGAGAGCATGTAGTTTCTTCCTTGGAACCTTCATGCTCTTCTTCATCATTGGAATCCATGGAATCTTCTATGGATTTCCTAAAGAAAAATTTCTCATCAAAAGTCACATCCCTTCTAATTGCAAGCTTCATTTTACCTGGGACATAGGTTACATAATCTTTTGATGTCTTATTATATCCAAGTAATATGACCTTCTTTCCTGAAGGTTCCAACATATTCCTTTTGTCCTTGAGAACATGGATATAGACAGGATAACCAAATATTCTCAAGTGTTCAACACTTGGATTGTTTCCATAGAAATATTCTTCTAGAGTAATGTTCTTCTATTATGAGCATATACGGGTGTCATAACTGCTTCTCCCCATAGAAACATGGATAGATTTTGGTCGTTCATCATTTCCTTAATGGATTATTCAATGGATTGGTTCTTTCTTTCTATCACATAATTCTGTTGAGGATTATGTGGGAAAATTAGGTACCTCCTAATCCCGACTACTTTACAAAAATGAAACAAGCCCCTTAGAGTGGTATTCTCCTCCATTATCATATATTATCATATTTATCTTATTATATCTAAGCGAACGATGTCCAACAACTCATTTTTCTTTCCACGCTCCCTTTAGAATTGGTACCTAGTGAGATCACATGCCTTGCCACTTGGTGGAGTCATCTGCTCCATATTTGCAACTGGCATTGTAGCTCCTTCTCAGAGCTATCTCCTGTGACCTACCTAGAATAAGAAAAACAAGAGAAAAGGTATTTCAAATATCATTTTAATAATAACACATCTATGGTAACAAGGATGGTAGTCATCATAGAATTACCAAGGTGACCTTCTCATGAGAAAAAAAAGAAATATCTCCTAGCGGAGACGTTAGCTCATTTTTCGCACAAGTGCAATAAGCATCTATATCAAAATTTATTGCAACCAAGTATACCTAAAAGTGATAGAGCCTTTCAAATATTTTTGTCACAACTATAGTGTTTACTTGTAATGTGGCAACTATCAAACTTTTTATGTGCAATTTCAAACTTATCAATTTGATCAATTAGACCTAGAACCTCGAGCCTCAACTACTTGTTCCTATGAATGTATTGAATCCAATTTCACTACTTGGACAAGGTCTCTTGTACATTCCCTATAAAAAACACTCATTCTTTTCTGGATGATATAACATGAAAATTATATACTATCATACAATTGCTTTAGATTGATGGGGAATTGGTTTGAATTGTTGGTTGTCATTGATGTCAATCTTTGGAGAGTGATATTGTAGATGGATGTCAACCCTTATAGATTGATGTCAATGCTTGAGTATGTCTGGTATATCTAGATGTATGGGTAAGGAACCCAAGTTTGGTTGAGCAATAATGAAATGAATATCAATTTATATGAAAGTAAGACTATTCTAGATGGATAGTATATGTCATGCCATTTCCGGTGATATGTGGAATGTCACATAAATCCTCATGGTTAGAGAGATATGACCATATGAAGTTGGATAACCCTCCTGAGTTATCTGGAAACCTCTAGAAGGTAAAAAAAGTCAATTATTCTAGAAGCTCCTAGAAGAAATGTACTAGTCAAAATAATAGTAAATAGGAGTTAATCATGGGTATAGTTGTTGCATTAAGAAAATAATTAAAAACAAATTATTTGCAACTAGAAGTTGTGAGTTTGGTAATTATGGTAAAGTAGTTGAGATAAGAAGATTGAGTAGTCAAAGTGGTTTACGAAGAAATAAATTTAATAATAAAGTGGTTTCAACAAGAAGTTAGTTAAGGGCAAAAAATTTATGAATTGACTAATTATAGAAAAGTTAGTTGCAACAATAAGTTGTGAGTAAAGATAAATTATTTAAATAATAAAGTAATCAAAGTGGTTGCAAAGAGAAATTATTTAAATAATAAATTGGTTGGAACAAGAAGTGGTGAGTTTATTATTTATGGATAAGTCAAAGTCATTGCAAAATAAATTAATTAAATAATAAAGTTAGTTGCAACTAAGAGAGGATAACATACTATTTCTGGAAAGTGGTTAAGTTAAGTGGACAAAGTGGTTAAGTGGAAAAACGTTGATACTTCTAGAGGAAGCTATTTGGAGAGTATACATAAGAGAGAAATGGTCTCCCATTAGCACCTATTGAATATCATTGAATATCTATTTTTTGAAAGGTTATTTGGGAAGGTATTATTGATAATTAAAAGTGTGGAAGAAAAAGTGCAACTGAAAGAGTGTGCCAAGAAAATCGCGATAGAAAAACTGTGGCAGAAAAATAGCGGCAAAAAAAACGTTGTAGAAAAAGTGCAGCAAAAAAATTGTGGTAGAAAAAACGAGGTAGAAAAAGTGTGGCAGAAAAATCGGGCAGTACATTCGCGGCAACAAAACGCTACAAGAAGAAAAAAGGTATGGTTTTCATATGTGTAGTATTGAACTTATCAATCTGTTTTAGGGTTTTCCTTGTAAATCTGTCGGATTCCCTCTTGCAAGTTTAGGGCTTGTTGTACAATGGTTTTGAGGCATATTTATTGAAGTATATTATTAGTGCACTTAGTTTGATTTATTGGCATATCTTGTGGTGCATTGTGAAAGACACTTGTTAGTGGTCTTGGTATAAGATTGGGTTATGAATGATACATTCTTGAGGGTACATAAAAGTGAGGTTATGGCACATGGTTTGATGTAAGGATTTATGGTATATTGTTATGGATATTGTGATGTATTGATAGAGAAAATTTGATGGTCATATTCGTATATGTATTTGGTATATGGTTGTTGGACACACCGACTACACTGAGAGGGGGGGTGAACATTGTAGGGATCTTTTTCCCAAAGATTTCCATTCACAATACTCATTAGTTAGCAATCACTATTTACTCAATACTTATTGTTGTCATTTATAACCAGTTAAATGTGAACATACATCAACAACATATAGCAGGAACATATCATCAACAAATCATCACCACAAAGAACACAATATGTATGTACAATGCTCTTTTTATTACGGACTACAATCCTTGGGTTTATCAACAACAAATTAATAGAGTAAAACTATACAAGAGAACCAACACTATAATGAAAGACTCAGCTTACACCCTCAACACCAACTGAGATGAGGCAACAATCCTTAACAGATATCAATCTGTAAACAAGTACGCAACTTGTCGGTAGTGAAACACATGTATGTGCGCGCCCTACCAGTAATATAGCTCATGTATGTACGTGAACAATCTATACTACAACCTTTGTATCACATCTGATTTAGTTAGGGTTTTCTCTTCAAGATTAAATCAGATACTATAAAACCTTGAATCACATTCTCTTATGCATTTCACTGTCCAAAATGACCCATAATCAATCACAACACATCCAATCTCTCCAACAAATAACTCATTCTTCTCAACCATACAATATGAATGGTACTCATCATGTATTAGAAACCATTATACTATAGAAATCATATTAGTATTGAATCATAAGAGTGTTTCTCACTCCATCAACCAATACAAACCACATCACAACAACCATACCAATAATGCCTTGAGCATTCACTACACAACAAGCAAGAGTATCCATCAAGACAACAATGTAACCATACCATAGTTTCTAAGGTAGATATGAGCCCATAGAATGAAGATCTGAAACCAACTTCAGTCTTCAAGAGTCTGCAACCATCTCACACACAAGTATACATGACTTCATCCACTGTATGTGCCCTATCCTCATTCAACCCATGTATCTATGCACCCTGGCTCACTGCAGCCCGCGTATACCTCAGAAAATAGGGTTTCTAAACTTCTGAGACTTTTGTTGTCATGATCTCAGACTTACCGAAACTTTGATGCATCCATGAGATCCTCCAAATCATCTCTCTCTCTCTCTCAGAATAGTTCTTCAATGCATGCTCAAGAGATGCACAAGAGATTCTTTACACAAGAGACCCTTGCCTCTTATTTATACTCTCTAAGTAGCTTCCTTAGAAGCATCTTCTAGGTCACTTAACCCACTTCTAGGTCACTTAACCCATTTCTAGGCCACCTAACCCATTTCTAGGTCACTTAACCCATTTCTAGGTCACTTAACCTATTTCTACGTCACTTAACCTATTTTCCACATTTTTAGGGTTAACCACTTTCCATAATTGGAAAGTTATCCATTTCTTTATCAGTTAAATATTCCTCCTTGACTTTGTCACCTCACTTTATAATGTTCTCTGATTTTGTCACTTCACTTTATTATTTAAATAATACTCCTTGACTTTGTCACTTTTATTTACCATTTAAATAATAATTTATTCTTTTCAAGAACTTTGACTTCTTTGACCTCTTGGGGCTTCAAGCCAACATATGAGGGTCCTTAATATTCGTAGGGCCATAACTCACAAACCATGAGGAGTTATGTGACATTCCACATACCACCAGAAATGGAATGACAAACACTATCTATATAGGATAGTTTCACTAAAAACTTCACTGATCTTCATCTCATTATTCCACATTTTAGCATGGGATCTCCAACCATACTTCAAGGATAACTCAACCTCAAAGTGTCTTCCCATGAGGGATTTCACCATAAGGGGATCAGTTTGGAGTTCATCCATTTGTACACCTTATCAACCATGATAAGACAATAATGATTCATCTTTACATCAATCCAACAATTCATCATATACCAATGAAACCACATCGATCCATCTCCATCTATGCATCACATATCAATGAAAATACATATTACATTAGTATTCTATGACAATACATCGATAAATTAATCAATCAATTAATTTTTTGGCATCACTCAATCCCTTTACATAAATCAATCACTTGACATCAATCAATCAAATCTTTGGCTCCTTTGACATCAATCAATCAAACCTTTGGCATCAATGACAAGATGATCAAACAATGGTTGAGGTACATGTTGGGTACATGGTTGAGACAGGTAGTTGATGAGTTGGCACATACATCAGGTGCATAGTTGATGATGCTGGTACATCTTGATGATTCATAGTTGATGTGTAGTTGATACATGATTGATACATACTTGGTACATGGTTGGAGGCACTTGTTAGTAGTATTGTTGACACATGGTTTATGGATGATGTAGCATACATGTCTTGGTATATTATTAGAATCACATATTCATATTGGTGATGATTATGAGTTGTTGTGATATTCTTGGTTGATGTACATGTCTTGGTGATTGATCTTGGTGAGTATATATGATTTGGTTGATAATATTTATGAGATAGGTTGTTGTGATAGGTTGTCTGGACAGGTTGTTGTGACATGTTATTTGTACAGGTTTGGCGCATGGTTTATACACCTTTTTATGGTACAGGTTGAGGTAAAGTTTGATGCATGGTATAGGTTGGCACATGTTATTAGTACAACTTGTTTACAAGTCATTGGTATAGGTTGATTATAGGTTGTTTGGTACAGTTTTTTATAGGTTTTTTGGTGCAGGTTAATTGGTATAGGTTTACAACAGTATATCTCATAGTGATAGTGTGACAGTGGTTTCATCATTCTACTTATATTTCAGGGTGGTTGGATGGGGAAATGATAGGTGGTTATAGCCACTTTCTAGTTGTAGTCAAAGAGCGTAGGGGGTTGGATCCTCCTTCTGGTTGTAGCCACATAATTTGGGAGTTAGAGCTTCCTTGTTACGAGAAAAATCTATCTATGGAATGGGGTAAACCACAACAGATGGAAATGACTACAGAAATCAACTCTAACATCAAGTATGATATATACAAAAATATTCTAATAAGACAAGATAAAAATCCTACCTCATCTAGATGTTCGATGAAGTCCATCATTGATCACTTGAATCAAAGAAATAGACCTACAACTTGTCATCAACAACCAAGAAACACAAGAATATGGTGATAATATATAAATTTAGGACATTCAATATCAAAATCCATCAATATTCATAAAAAAAAATGCCCATGGAATAACAATTAAAATATTTTCAAGACATTAATTGGATGAGAAAAGAGTATTTCTATTAAAATGTAATCAGAAGAAGTGTATGAATTACAAAATTTCGTGTCGGCGCGGTTCAAAACCAAGAAACTAAGTATCTTCCAGATGGGCCTCCACCACTTCAATCCTCCACCAAAGGAAATCTCATATAAGAGAGACAATGAGGTTATCAATCAAGTAGGGAAGAGCTTGGGGGATGAACAATGTGTTCAGACTTAAAAGGATAAAGGGATGCAGACTCAATATGAAGTGAATAATTTCTCCAGAGTAACTTTTCTCTCAAAGTTGAACTATTCTCCTCTTTTCCATATCTTGGATATGGCCCATTTATATCCTTCAAATGGAACTGAAGGGTCAATTCAGAATGTTTCTAGTATATGGAAGGTCAAGGATCATGGATCTCATGACGTGACATGGAAACCCAACACTATTTTTTTATTTTGTGCACAAACCTCGATGTATGCAGGTTGTAATGGTGCAACCTACATATACACATGTTGTATAATAGTTAGGGCATGCATATGTGGAAAAATACTATTTTTAGCTCTGGAAACTACAAAAAGGGACTTCAAGTCTACATAGGGAAATGGAAAAAGTCCTTTTGAGAAATTTTTCATAAAGTGAGGTAAATATTTCTATAACAAATGCCCCTTAATGTGTGAGTTCAGAGGAGTATTTGTGATGGCCCAAATACATTATAATACCCATAAGTGGAGTAATGGATAACCAAATAGACAAACTATTTTCTCATGAGAATATTACAATCTTTATTGAATTTGCGCACATGGTTGCCAATTTTAATTACACTGCAGATACATGTGAAAATATAACAAACAATTGTCCATGACCATAAATAGGAAATACAAAGGTGGCTACATGCTAAAGGCTATCATAGTCATGAACAAGGACCAGTAGAACTCGTCTCAAAATAAATCTAAATATATCTGTATACAATGGGGTACAATCTTATCTCCCATGATCACTGAAGTCACATAGGTATTGGTCCAATGAAATATAGCAATAGCTTAGAAAAGATGTGACTATGAACTAATGTCTTCAATTCTTCTACACTATCCACCAAAGGTGAAAGTCTACATCATGTGAATAAAGGAGTTTAGGTCGAACATAATAAGACTTTGTTTGATTACCAGTCATTAAGGTATACCGTTAACAAACACGAGACAACCTACCGAGAATGAAAGTAGGTATCAAGGCATTGACTACATTCTTATAAGTGTGAATAAATGTGTTGAGGTGGAACACTTGAATAACCCATCAAACATGAGACATTGATGTATTCCCAACTGTCGATGGCAAGAGAGTCTGCCACTAATGACTGCAAGCCTCTAGGTACTCATAGGACTCTAGGCCTCATTTCCAGAATAGATGCATTGAATTCGATGGAAGGAGACCTGCTGAAAGGAGATCATTGAGGAATCTCTCATCATTCAACACGAGGTACAAATAAGGAGCTTGATGATTTGAAGGAAATCAAATGAAGAACATGTTCATGAACCTACGACCCTGTGCGTCTTTCATGTGTGCCAAATGCAAGTGTTACATGAAAAATACCCTCTGAATAGAAGCCAATAAGAAAAAATGATGACAAAGGCGAGGAAACCACCGATAAGGCTAATGGAATCCAAGACACTACATGAATCCCAATGTGTGAATATATATCTTGCCGTCAAACATAAGGGAAACCCCGCAGTCAATGACTAATGATGAAATTTCGACTATTGGGTTCAAGGTTACCTACCAATGATGAAAGTAGGACCAGGGTGCATGATAGTACTACAACATCATGTAACTCTGAGACACACTGACGGTATGGCCAACATGAAAAGTCAAGAGCTTTTAGGAATGGCCAACATAGGCTGATAGAGATCCTTTGAACAAGATCATGAGACATATGGAAGACTCTGGTAGCATAGAATCAATGATGAAACTTTGTGATGCAGAAGGCACCAATCAAAATCTCCATAGGGACTAGAAGAGTAACAAATCGGGGGAGTAAACTCTAAGTAATGAGCTCAACTTCCTAAGGTCATGCTAAGCCCAAAATTTTGATGACAAGTGGACTCAAAAGTTTGTTCTATGTTCAAATCCGACACGACTTCTACCAATACAAGATAAGATTTTTTTCCTGCCCATCTTTTTTTGTTTTTTCATAATCAAATGAATGATATGATATAGAGGAGGAAAAAAGTGTTGCAAGTAAGCAACTAGTTTCAGCAGTGGAACATACCTATGCTCAATGCAAGGAGGTGCATGCAGGATATGGACAGTCGAGGGAATGTTTCCTCTTGGGGTATAGGGTGTCAAGCTACAAAGGATATAAAAAAGGATATTATTGGTTGTTGATGCAAACTGCTAAGGTGATAGGATTATAATGCAAAATAGAGAACCAGAAATAGGCTCAATACTGGAAGAAAGAGAAGTACATGCAATTGCAACTTAACGCCAAAAAATGTCATTTTTTGTGAATTTAGTCTACTTTGTTTTAAAAAGGGGTAAATGTACACCAAATAGATGTCCTTTCAAATCCAATTTACGAGTGTGAAATATACAAGTTCAATAAAAAATATTTTCATTTTTGCGAGATTCGAAAAAGAGCTTAAATCAGACTCGTTGGGAGTCCTGCTAGGCATTGGTCAACATGCTTATGAGTAAGAAATGAGGTTGAAACAAAAAGTCATGTATTAGTTATAAGGGACTCCTGGTCCTAAAGACAAAAATCTATGCATGGGCACCTAATGGCACAACAGATCTAACTAGGGCACCCATGTTTGGCAAGTCTCTACCCTACAATAACGAAAATTCTAATTACATAAAGAAGGTTCCATGTCGCTACTAAATGGGTTCGTACCTAAGGCATATGATTTGCATGTTAAATTATGAGCTTGATTTCTTATTTGGATTAATTCTTTGATTTTCTTCATCACTTTGATTCCAACTTAATACATTTCAACAATACCAAATCATAATTGAATGACAATACTATATAGATGAGTAAGCATGCACATCAACAACACATATACCCTGGGGAAACCCTGTACAGGGAGAAAAACCCCAGCAAACAATCTTCCTTTATTGCATTAATAATGTAATATCTCTTACAAATATCCACCATGAATGTTCTTCTCTTAAAGATCTTGCCAACATGACTCTGACCTGACAAATACCTAGAAGACCTTGCTGAAACACACCTATGATATGCTACCTCTATTGTTGATATACAACATTGATATGTTTCTTTGGTATGTTGCCTCTTTATCACTGATGTGTGCCTCTATTTCTTCACCCTTAACCTGCATCTCAAAACTGTGTTGAAGAGAGGGTTCCAACTCTGCTTATATAGGTTGAAGAGGGGAAGAGGAGAGGCTCGAAATAATAACATGTTTGCATGAGTTAATCATAACTCAGCTTCATACTTTAGATCAAACTTATAACTATACTTGAGACTGGTTACAACTCAACATTATACTTTAGCTTGAAAATAGAACTAGACTTGAGATCAGTATGCTTTAGTTTGAAAATAGAACTAGACTAAAGACTTTAGTTGCAACTCAACATTACTCCTTTGTTCTAAAATAGAACTAGACTTAAGAGTTTATTTTCAACTCAAGATTACACTGTAGTTCCAAAATAGAACTAGACTTAAGACTTTAGTTGCAAGTCAACATTACACTTTAGTTCTAAAATAGAACTAGACTTAAGACTTCAGTTACAACTCAACATTACACCTTTACTTCTAAAATGGAACTAGACTTAAGACTTTAGTTACAACTTGAATCTTTACAAGGCAATTCAAAATTCTCTTCATGGTGGATAATGTTACATATGACAACGCACTACATCAATACATTTATATCATTTGAAATATTAGGAATATTGTTTGTTTCTAGCTCATAGGAATTTTATATTCAACCTGACTTTTTCTAGATGTCGTGACTTTTTCTCATGGATCACAAGGTTTGACTAGGCTCACAGAGGTTGTATGTTCCCCCTAACTTTTGCAGTAATCTGTCTATGCTAACATAAGTTGTATGTTCCCCCTCACTTTTGCACTAGACTATCTATGCTCACAGAGGTTGTACATTCCCCCTGAATTTTTCATTAGACTCACATAGCATCTTGTTGGTCCTAACTTTTGGTTTGACTCACAGAGGTTGTACGTTCCCCCTGTCCTTTGTCAATACCTCACAAGACTAGTTGATTCTCCAAATCTCCCTGGCTAGCCTCAGGGTGGCCCATATAACCTCTAATTGGATAATGACTATCGATGTTGTGAAATTTAACACTCCCTCTCAGCGAGGGAATCATTATCAGCCACACCAAGCTTGCCTCTCAGCTGCACAAATTGTCTCAAGGTTAGAGGCTTGGTCAGGATATCAACTACATACTCGCTCGTGGCTATGTACTGTAACTTTACAGTTTTTCTCTGAACCAAGTCTCGGATGTAGTGATACCTCATGTAAATATGTTTTGACCTGTCGTGAAATACTAGGTTCTATGTCAATATTATGCAACTTTTATTATCACATTGAACCACCGTCGTCTCGAGCTTGTCTCTAAACAACCCAAAAATGAATTGTTTGAGCCATACTCCTTCCTTGATAGCATCACTTGCTACAATGTACTCAGCCTCTGTTGTACTTTGTGCAATGGATCCCTACTTCTGGCTTGACCAAGAGATCATAAAAAATCCTAAACTGAAGCAGTATCCAGAAGTACTCTTCCGATCCACTGGGCTTCCTGCACAGTCAGCATCTGCATACCCATGCAGAAATAAACCACCACTGGATGTATATCTCAGACCATAAGTAATGATCCCTCTGATATATCTCAATATGTTATTTGCTACGACCTAGTGTATCTATCTCGGTTGCGTCATGAACTGACTCATTGCAATAACTGCATAATATATATATGGCCTAGTGTGGATCATGTACATTAGTGATCCAATCAACTGCCTATACATGGTGGGATCCAACAAATCTGGACCTGTATCAGAATCATGCAGCTTCCTCAGGTTGGTAACCATCAGATTAGACATGGATTTTCAATCCAGCATACCAAACCTCTTTAGTACATCCACTATGTATTTTCCTTGTGCCTAAAATATCTCTCCCTGTCTTTTCCATACTTCCAATCTTAGGAAGTAATGCATCAAGCCTAAGTCTTTCATCTCGAATTCTAAGGTTACTTCCCTCTTACACCAAGCTATTATCCATTCATATCTTGTTATAAAGAGATCATCAACATACATGATTAGTATAACAGGTTCATTACCTCTTACCTTGAAGTACAAATTTGCATCAACAACACTTTTCTGAAAGCCCATGATTTTAGGAAAGCCATCAATCATGTCATACCAAACTCTGGGAGCATGCTTAAGACCATACAAGTCCTTCCTTAGCTTGCATACATGAGTGCCTTTGTTATGCAGTACAAAACCATTTGGTTGTTCCACAAAGACCTCTTGTTCAATATTTCCATTCAAGAATGTTGTTTTTACATCCATATGATGTATCTTCCAATCAAGAACGAAAGCTAAAGAAATAATAGTTAAAATGGAGGTATACCTAGCTAGAAGGGAAAAATTCTCTTTGTAGTCAATTCCTTATTTCTAAGTGAAAACTATGGATACAAATATTTCTTTGAAATTTTCCACACTTCCATCAGTTGCATGTTTGATCTTATAGATCCATTTGGAAGAAACCATTGATTTGTCTTTTGGCCTCGACACAATGTCCCAAACATTATTCTTTATAATATACCTATATTCCTCAAGCATGGAATCCTTCCATACTTGTAATTTATCTTCTTCTTCAAATGAATAAGGTTCGACATCACTAATGTTGCTCATCAGTGAAACATAGCCTCCAAACCTATGAGGCCTCTTCCTTTCCCTGAAAGTTCCTTTCAAAGAAGTTATCCTTTCTCCTTCCTGAACTATTTCTTTAAGCCACCCTGTATTCCTTTTGGTTGGAGGTTCTTCATGTTAGAATATGAAGGATGTGTGCTCATTTTACCATTGACAATACCCTTGTCACCCAACCATAGGTTGAAGCCACCCTTCAAGCACCTTAACCTTGATAGAGAATCATTCCAGAAGAAAACCCTAAGCTAGATAGCCATACAAAGGGTAGTGCACCTTTCCCCAAGGATATCCCATCGACAAAGGTTGATCAGATGTTCAAAACCCTAGCCAAGAGATAGTCCAAGCCAAAACGTAACTGCTAGTTGCAGCAGTTGCACCAACAACTCTCCTCCAAACCTGTGCACAAGACTGCAAATGCATTGCACAGAATTAGCTCTCTGCAACTACTGAGATGTGTCAAATGACAGACTGACACCCTGTATTTATAGTGGTTCTGGCAGACTTACTGGGGCCAACTTCTTATTCTAGGTATCTGTCTATTTAGTATATTATTATTATTTATGGCCGACTTCTTCTCTTGGAGGATAATAACCTAATATAAATTATCTTCTTGAGCCGACGAGTCTTCTAGGGTTATTAGACAACTCATTAGGGTTTCTTCTTGCTTCCTGGATTATTCTATTCTTGCCAGGTTCACACGTGGAGGTAAATACCTCCCACCGCTACCATAATATCAACACTTCAAGAGCTCTTTCTAACACTTCAACAAGTTCTAGGGACTCATTACTTGGCCCTTCATGAGGTTCCTCCCTCTGATCATCTGACTCTTCATTTTCGGAAGAGGTTGAAGCTAGTTGAACTGCTTATGATTCCTACTGAAGCTATCTGGATTTCTTAAATGTAGATTCCTCATGGAAAGTCACATATCTTCTTACCTCTATTTTCCTCTGACCTGGTACATAAATCCTATAAGTCTTAGAGTTCTCACTGTACCCCACAAAAACCCCTTTCTTGTCTAAGGGTTCCATCTTTGGCCTCTTTTTCTTAGGGACATGAATATACACAAGACACCCAAATATCCTTAGATGGCATACTTCAGGTTTGATCCCTGAGAAGACCTATTCAGGAGTATTTTCCTTCAAGATAGCATGTAGACACATGTTCTAAATATAGACGACAGTGGAGGTAGCTTCTGCCCATAAAGAGTTTGGCATATCCTGGTCAAACAACATTTCTTTCACTACCTCACAAATTGTCCTAGTTTTCCTCTCAGCAACTCCATTTTGTTGAGGGATATAGGGCATGGTCAATTGTCTCTTGATTCCTGCTGAGTTGAAAAAATCCTCAAACTGAAGAGATTCAAACTCTCCTCCATTGTCTGTTCTAAGGATTATGATGTGTTTCTGTGTCTGTTTTTCAATAAAGGCTTTATAGTCTTTGAATTTATCAAATGTGTCACTTTTGATTTAAGAAAATATATCCAACATTTTCTTGAGTAATCATCAATAAAAATGACATAATACAAAAACCCACTGAGTGAGGGAGATGACATGGGACCACATACATCAGAATGAACCAGATCTAAGATTCCCTAAGCTCTATTGTCACTACTAGGAAATGATTTCTTTATATTTTTACCTAGCAATCCTCCCTCAAAAATTTCATTTTTACTAAGAGAAATAGAGGGCATGACACATACCATGTTCTGTATATATGGAAGATATTTTTAATGAAGATTTCCAAGTCTTATGTTCCACAACTCACTGGAGCTAGTCACATCATGAGCCAATGCCTGAACTGACTGTCCAGACATGATGTACATTCCTCCACAGCGAGTTCCAATGGGTTCCGTTGTACTTAAGTGGCTACCTTTATCCCATAGTAGTGCCTTCCTATCCTTGAAGATCACCCAATATCCCTTTTCCTCAAGGGTTGCAACTGATAGTAGATTCTTCATGAGCCCTGAAACATATAATACTTCATCAACATGAAGTATAGCCCCAGATTCCAATATGAAGGAGATAGAGCCTACTCCCTCTATCTTGTAACGTTTTTCATCCCCAAGCTTGACCTGCACTGGAAAATATTTTTTCTCTAAATCTGAGAGGATATCCTTGTACCCTGTCATGTGCTTTGATACACCACTGTCTACTAACCAAGTTTTCGGCCCCGTGGAAACTGAACTGGATAAGGAAGAAACCAAGTAATATTCTTTTCTATTTTCTTTCTCATTAGAAGTAATTTTTTTATTTCTTTTAGATTCATCATCCTCAGCAGTTGAGGCATGATGTTTCCCTTTCCTTGGATATTTATTTCTAAACCAACAATGTTTAGAAAACTGACCTAACTTATTACAACTAAAGCATTTGATATTAGATGTATCAATATTCTTTCCTTTGAATGTAGCTTTGGCTTTTGGCTTCCTCTGAGAGCCTTTCTGGAAAGTGCCTTTCTTCTTTCCCTTGAATCTTGATGCTAAAGCGGTGTTCTCTTCTTTTGTTGGCTTTCTCCTGATAGTTGTGCGACTCTCCTCCTGGAGGAAATTGTTCCATAACCTCTCAAACATGGGATGAATCTCTCTCCCACTTACAATGGACAAGAAGGTTCCCCATGAAGAAGGAAGACCGTCAAAATTGGCCTACACTAAATCATCATCGTCCATTGTCACCCCTTTGACCAAAACTTGATCTCTGATTTGGGCTATCATGGAACAGAAAGATGCCAATGATTCACCTTTCTCCATCTTTAGATACTTAAGATTTTTCTTAAGTGTCCTCTTCTAACTTGGAGCATGTTTCTCATACATATTCACCAAGGTATCCATACATTCCTTGGTAGTCATTATCGAAGTCATTGTAGGAATTATACTATCTTTGACTGAGTCAAAAATGATTCGCTTGGCCTTTGATTGACTATTCCTAAAGGCCTCTCTTCCTACATTATTCATGGTTTCCTCCACCACTGTGGTCACATACTACTCAATAGCATGCTCTTGCAAGATATTTTTTATCCGGAGCTTCCCCACATTGAAGTTGGTAGCTCCTTCGAGCCTATCATCTGCCCTAATTGAAATGGAGGATTCCATGGACCTCACACTGGAAACTTAATCAAGCTATCTTGGATCTGTGTGTACCTGTTGCTGCACTTCAACACGTTTAACACACGCTAATCTTTGATACCATGTTAAATTATGAGCTTGATTTCTTATGAGGATTAATTCTTTGATTTTCTTCAACACTTTGATTCCATCTTAATATATTTCAACAATACCAAATCATAATCGAATAGCAATAAATATGTATATGAGTAAGAATGCACATAAACAACACATATACCCTGGGGAAACCATGTATAGGAAGAAAAAACCCAGCAAACAATATTTCTTTATTTCATTAATAATGTAAGATCTCTTAGAAATATCCACCATGAATGTTCTTCTCTTAAAGAGCTTGCCAAGATGAATCTGACCTGACAAAGACCTAAAATACCTTTCTGAAATACACCTGTGATATGTTGCATCTATTATTGATATACAACATTGATATCTTTCTTTGGTATGATGCCTCGTAATCACTGATGTGTGACTCTATTGCTTCACCCTTAACCTGCATCTCAAAACTATGTTGAAGAGAGGGTTTGACCTCTGCTTATATAGGCTGAAGAGGGGAAGAGGAGAGGCTTGAAATAGTAACATGTTTGCATGAGTTAATCATAACTCATCTTCACACTTTAGTTTGAGCATAGAACTAGACTTGAGACTGGTTAAAACCCAACATTATACTTTAGTTCGAAAATAGAGCTAGACTTGAGACTAGTATGCTTTAGTTAGAAAATAGAACTAGACTTAAGACTTTAGTTGCAACTCAACATTACAATTTAGTTATAAAATACAACTAGACTTAATACTTTAGTTTCAACTCAAAATTTCACTTTAGTTATAAAATAGAACTAGACTTAAGACTTTAGTTGCAACTCAACATTACACTTTAGTTCTAAAATAGAACTAGACTTAAGACTTCAGTTACAACTCAACATTACAGTTTTAGTTCTAAAATAGAACTAGACTTAAGACTTTAGTTACAACTTGACTCTTTACAAGGCAATTTGAAATTCTCTTCATGATGGATAATGTTACACATGCCAACGCACTAGATCAATACATTTATATTATTTGAAATATTTGCAATATTGTTTGTTTCTATCTCATAGGAATTTTATATTCAAACTAACTTTTGCTAGATCCCTTGAATTTTTCCCAGGGCTCACAGAGGTTGTATGTTATCCCTAACTTTTTCACTAGTCTGTCTATGCTCATAGAAGTTGTACATTCCCCCTTAATTTTCCACTAGACTGTCTATGCTCACAGAGGTTGTACGTTCCCCCTGACTTTTGCATTAGACTCACATAGCATCTTGTTCATCGTGACTTTTGGTTTGACTCATAGAGGTTGTACATTCCCCCTGGATTTTGTCAATACCTCACAAGACTCATTGATTCTCCAAATCACCCTGGATAGCCTCAGGGTGGACCATATGGCCTCTCATTGGAGAATGACTGTCGATGCTGCCAAATTTAACATTGCAGTCATAGGATGATGCAAATGTGCACAATGGATTGATGACCTATCCTATATGTTGGTTGGTGAAAATACCTATCCAAATTTATGAATGGGTGACATGGTGCTAAAAACCACAAGAATCCATGGATAAAACCACCAAATCAAACTCTATCCATTGTCGTATTAGTCCATTAGGCCAAAATATTAGTAAACACTATGCAAAGTGGGTAAAAGTTTTCTATAAATGGTAAAAAAAAAACAATTTTACTATACCATTTGTATTTTTTACCCAAATAGTTCATTTTGTAACAAATTTCCCCCGAATTCAACTGTTTATTGCGGGAGCCATGAGTGAAATAATAAACAACCATCTGGACCAGGTAATTCATCTTGATCCTCTCTTTATTTCTAGTGGATTAATATTTGAAATTATGTCTCCTTTGTTTAGCATTTTAAGGAGCAACTTAGAAACTAGGGTATTCAAGAGTTGTAGATCATCGGGCCGCGTATACAAAGCCTTATATGCCACTGTTTTGAAAACATCAAGCATATAAGAATACCTATAGGGGATTATGTAAATTGTAGCTTGTGTACAAGTCCTTGGATATGGTTTTTTAAATGTTACTAACTCAAAAAATGGCTTTAATCTTGCAGGATGGTGCTAGAGTGGAGAGAAAGAGAGAATGAAGAGATGAATGTTGTAGTGGAGAGAGATCGAGGGGCCTATATGGATTTAAAAATATGTGGGCTATACAAGTTTTTTTCTCTGAAAGGTATGAGAGCTCAAGTGAGATTGCTCCAGATGCTAGTGAACTACTTGGATCCGGATATGAAGACCTTCAACCTTCATGGAAAACCATTGATAATTTAAGTTGAGGAAATATAATTCTTGAAAATATTGTCATTTCAAGGTGATGTGGTCAACCTAAAATCCCAGGGAGCTGGGAGTGAAATGAACATAGAGGAATACATAGCCACTCATTGCATTGTAGGGACATAAAAGGTAGGGAGCCAATTCCTGATCAAAGAGATCAACAATATAAGTTTCAATATAGTTTTCCTAATGTGGAAATGGATCATAGGGTTGACCTCTTTGCACCAAGAATCAAGGCCACTTATGTTCTATTCAGTGGAGTTCTTACGACCCATGGTTTATGACTGGCGCACCTCACTACTAGCCAACATAAAGAGCCAGCTGATAGACTGCAAACTAGGTAGAAAGAGGAACTTCGAGTTCACATCTATCCTATGTAGTTGTTTCTTCGATCAGGTTATAGGCTTGGGCCCCAGATGCAATATCGTTTTGCATGAACCTCGCGATCCAACCATGGCATGGTGGACCAAGGTGATGAGGCAGAAGGGAGGTGGTAGGGTTCCAACACCCTACAACGACGAGTTTTTCTTCTGGTGGAGTTAGCAGGTGATGGCTCTGGAGGACTACCCTTATGCAGGGATTGACTTCAGAGGAGAAC
Organism: Picea engelmannii; assembly: GCA_009831015.1. NCBI lineage: Eukaryota > Viridiplantae > Streptophyta > Pinopsida > Pinales > Pinaceae > Picea > Picea engelmannii. The sequence continues at coordinate 68,563 of ML829254.1, read as the reverse complement.
CAAACATGTCATTACCACCAGGTTCCGCCTACAAAGAGATAGGTATGACAAAGTTTTTGAATATTTCATTTTTTTATTATTTTTGTATAAGAAAACAAAAATATTTTTGTATGATTTCAAGTACTAAATAAACATGTATGTGACACGGATGTGGGTCCACGACGGCCAGACGGACTTCCATGACATTGGTGAAGGGACTGGGGAGATGAGCCAGTGGGAGGGAACGTTGATAGAATGCCTCAACATGTGCAGGGAAACCTATATCATTTTACGCAAATGATTCACATGGTTCAAGTAGAGGATCTGCGAAAGGTGATGCATCAAAAGGTGGTAGGTGTGCCCCTTGCTTGGGTACATCTCTTTCGGCATATCACAAATGCCATAGCATGTTATCATGACACACATCTGGTGCCATAGGCGTAGATGTCATGATTATTGTATGATCGACTGTATATGTATTTTGAGGGTGTGAGCCCCAATTTTGTACTATAACACCATATTTTTTGGAGAGATGAAATATATACAAACATTGATCTTCAAATTTACTTATATTACAATGTGTACATTGATGAATGTGTTTTCATTGCTTTGGTTATGTGAAAAATGCCAATCTAAAACAAAATTAGCATATGCATCAGATACATAATTAGAACTTCTAGGTATGTGACGATAAGTAATAAAATCAAAATGTTATTCCAAAAGTTGTACTCATAAGAATCGTTAGAGTAGAGTAGGGTCTCACACACAGTAACTGTCATTCAACTGACATACTACTAATTGGGAGTCCAGACGAAATTCTAAAGAGAGAATATCATGTGAAATGGCATATCACAAAAAATCTAAAATGATGCTATATTCAGCCACATTATTCATTAATGGCCCTAGGAAAACGACACCTAAGGACACCAATAGAACCTCGGGTGAGTAAACAAACCAAGCGGTGGAAGAAAAGTTATGTGTATGACGACTGGCCATGTCTGTGAATCCTAAGCATACTAAAGACTCCATTGACATCTCCCAACCAAGGGAAAACTTGATAAGCATGATGAAGATGAAAAAAGGGGAAAATATATATACACTAGAATGCATTAGTATACATACAGGTATGCCCAATATTATGTCTCAAGTGAAATATATTTTCAAGTAGAGCCCATTCTTGGGCTCAGCCAACATATTCCCTTAATAATATTCTAATTTATAGGATCCTTTTTCTAAGACATGTCGCATGATATAGGGACCATGCCACATGGGTTTCAACTTTCCTGCCCCTAGTGGTTCTTTGGCTTGGTCGTATAGAAGGACCAAGTCACCCTCAATGTACTATCGAGGATAGACATACTTATCATAGTGGACCTTGACATGTCTTTTATTTTCTTTTATAGTCATGGAAGTGTCTCGACGCTGCTCATATAGAGTCTCTAGGTGTATGATACGTTTTTCGATATCGAAAGTGTCAGGTAGGAGCACAAATTCCAATCTAAGAGAAGGGATTTCACATTCAATAGGTAGGATCGACTTCACACCGTGCACTAACTAGAAAGGAGAAAAACCGGTGGAAGTCTTAACCGAGGTTTGGTATGCCCAAAGTGTTGGATAAAGCATGATATGCCAGTCAGAATTGCTTTGTTTAATAGTTTTATGTAATATGGTATTCAGAGTCGTGTTCATGACCTCTACTTTTCCATTATCTTATGGGTATTAAGGGGAAAAATTACCATGTTTAAACCCCATTTTCGATGGTAATTCTTTCATCATTTCGTTATGAAAGTGATTGCCATGATCTGTGACAATCTCAATCGAGATTCTGAACATGGATGTAATTTGATTGAACACAAAAAATTCAATAGTCTTACCATAATATTTAATTGTGGGCATGGCCTTGGCCCACATAGTAAAGTATTCTACATCCATGATAATGTGTTTATGCCCCCTAGCCAAAGATGGATTGAAATCCACAAATCCCACACCCCACTTGGTGAAGCAACCGATAGTAACGCCTAGATAGAGAGGGGCTAGTCGCAAGAACATATTCCGAGTGAAAACCTGGAAGGGGTGACAAGTCTTAATTTCTTTGACACAATCTTTAAAACTAGATGGCCAAAAATAACCACTTGCAAAATTTTCTGGTTTTTCGCAAGCCCGGATAGTTGACCACCAGAAGCCCCACTATGGCAGTCATTTAGAACATACTCAGCTTCTTCGTGAGTCAAGAAATGACACAATATACTGTCTACTCCTCGACGATATATATTTTCACCGACTATAAGGTAGTGGCTATCTTGGTATCATATATGTCATCGGTCATCTCTCGAGAGATTCTAAGGGAACTTCAAAGTTTGAAGGTAGAAAACAATATATCCATACCATGAGTCTCGCGATGAGACAAGGAAAATGTTTTAATCCAAAAATGAATCAACATGAATAACATCCTCATCTAACTAAGGGAAGTTGTATATTAAATCTGCAAAAACTAGCGATTTCTTGGATTTTGCAGAGGAAAAATCGAGATCAAATTCTTGTAAAATGACAATCCATTTTTTTTTCCCCCTATGATACACCTAGTAAGGACATATTTAAATGGATTTACATCGACAACCATATTAGTTTTTCAAGTCAATATATAGTGTCACAATCGTTGAACTACGTGAACGACAGCCAAAGCTATCTTTTCAACATGAGAATATTTGAGTTTAGGGCCGAGTAAGTTTCGAATAAGATAGTAAATGACGTGCTCATGGAGCTTGTCATCCTCTTGAACCAACACCATACCAATCATCTCTTCAGATGCAACGATATAAAGCCGGTAATATCTACTATATTTAGGAGACTTCAACACAGGTGTCGATACCGAGGCTTTCTTAAAAACATCGAAGGATTATTGGGCTTACTCATCCCTGATAAAAGGAGTGTCCTTCTTTAATAGATGCATGAAACCCTTAGTAATATTTTCATAGTTCACTATAAACCATTGTAAAAAATTATATTTCCCCTGTAATCCTTGAAGTTGATGAATAGTGCACGGGGGAGGAAATCAAAGTATTGCCTCAACCTTTAATGGATCCACCATGATCCAAATCTCAAAGACTAATAATCCTAGAAGTCGACCTGACCTAATTCAAAATATGAAATTATGAGGGTTCAAACGAATGTGGTAATGGTGACATCTTTCAAAAACTAGATGAAGGTGTGTAGGGTGATCCACTCTCTTATGGGAGTGAGCAGCGAGATTGTCAAGATAGGCTTCGACTATATTCTTCAGATCGTGAAATGTGAAGGTCATAGCCCATTGGAAGGCTGCTCCAGTTTTCTTAAGGCTGAAAGGCATCTTTTGGTATGTGAATGTACCCCAAGGAAAAATAAATTTCGCCTTATGTTGGTCCTTGGGCTTAATTTGAATTTGGTTATACCCTGAAAATCCATCCATAAAAGAAAAAACTTTGCTTCCTGGACACTCATAGAGAATGTGATCAATGAAGGTTGTCGGGAAGTTGTCTTTGGGACAGGCCTTATTCAGGTCTCAAAAATCCATGTATACACAAATGTTTCCTTTCTTTTTACTCATAGAAACAGGATTGGATACCCATTCAGTCAAGGGAACCAGGTAGATAAAGCCATCGTTAAGAAGTTTTTCTACCTCTACCTTAATAGCAGGGGCCCTCCCAGGATTGATAGTTGTGAGTCTTTGCAAAATAGGTTTAACATCCAGGTTAGTTTTAATATCATGTTCAACAATTCAAGGGATGATTCCTGGCATTTCTTCATATGACCAAGAAAATACATCATGAAATTATTTGAAGAGATCAATGTTTCCGACGAACAATTTCCATCGATGTATACATTTTCAACCTTTCCAGGAATATGAGGGATATCGATCGTGATAGTAGGAGAGATATTCACCATGTTTCCTTTAGCATAAATGTCGTTTGCATCAAGTGGAACTAAGGTGTGACCAACTATCTCACTCAAGCTATATCTAAAATCATCTTGTTTGATTCTAGCAAGATCTGGGAGAAAATAAGAGCGATGGTGCATATCATCCCATGTCCTGTCAAAACCATTCATGGCCTCTATGATTTCTTCATCCAAGGGTAAAGTATCATTGAGGAAGTCACATGAACAATAAGATCAAGTGGCCCATACAGGCTTGAGAACATGATCCTCCTCGTCCTTCTACAATGTAACATGATCCAGATCGACAGAAGAGTCAAGAAAATCCTAATACGCTATCTCTGTTGTCGATAGTGGCATAGCCATTCCATTATGTGACAGACCTTCACAAGACGTAGTTGAGGAAGGTAGGGTCCAAGGATCATTAAAATATGAAGTGCAGAAAGGAATAGACCTAATTGAAGAATAATACCTACTGGACATGGCATAGATATGATGAACTGGTGCCACGAAGTTGAAGGTATCCATAAGGGATGAATACATTCTGACACCAATATTCTTAGTTTTCGACTGAGAATTATCGATCGTGGGGATCGACAGTCCAATCGATGCATTAGGGATAGCATATGAAAAGGAAAAATAGTTGATCGTCATGATCTTCCCATTGTGAGGAAAGAAAAGAGTACAGAAGATAGACAATACGATTGTAGTTGTATCATAAGTCCAATTTCATCCTAGTAACAGGTTATAGTCAAGGGGCACATCAACCACCTCGATATCAACCTACACCATCTTCCCATATAAATAGAATAGGAAGGCAGGAAGAATACCTTGAGAGAAGAAAGAACAACCTTAAAAATTAGTCAACATGGTCAGAGATTGAGAGAGGGTCAGAGAGCCAAGGGATTTCCAATGGACTAGGGACATCACACATGTTGCAGAGCCTTCATCATTAACAGTACATTTGATGGTATAATTTAAGAAACCCATGTGGATTTGGAATGCCACATGGTAACGAAAGCGAGGCTTCACATCTGCAAAATCAAACATGATAACCTTAGATCCATTCAGATCTAAATATCTTAACACAGATAACAAGGCATTCCTTTGTGAAGGACACGTCTGGAGTATCTCCATAGTTGACATCGCACAAGGGGTTTGACCCAGATCCTCAATAATGGAGTAATTTTGGGTATCTCTAGCATAAGGATTGTCGATAGAGCCCTTCAGTAATCCTTTCAGAAGATGAGGCGAGGGCTCCAGTTTTTTGATCTGTAAAGGCGTCTCCATAGGAGGGGGAGACTCTATACCAGGTAGAGTCTATGAAGAACTGTAATCGCGAGACCGAGTGGCTACATTAACCTCATACTTAACCATAGTGATGCATAGATAGTCATCATCTTGTGTCGATGGGTTTTGACTCCTACTGGCCGCATTTTCAGCTATTGAGGAGCTCGAGGCCATGTGATAATTATGTGGAAAAGGATTAGTTATAAAAGTGGGAAGTAGAGATAAAATCCTCGCAGCTTCCACAAGTTTGAGGCACAAGTGGGTAAGGTGATCGTTTGTACAAATATTGTAGAGAAACTTCAGCTTTTGCCTTTATTTCTTTCCCTCACCAACATTATTATTTGACTTCTCATTATTACCATTGTCCTTGGGTTTATTATTATTATTCCCACCCTTATGATTGTTACCACATCCTTTCGTTTTATTCCCTCCTGGTTGTTGTTTACCATTTATGTTGGTCGAGGATTGCACAGAATGTACATCCGCCGACTGAGTGGGAGTGGAGGACATAGATGAATCTATCCCTCCTATAGACTGGTTTAGTGACAACTCTTTCAACTAACTTATCACCAAGTCTACATATTTCACATTGGCAGAGCCTATAATTCCATCGACATGAGGCCCAAGATTTTGTCTAGGGTCATAGTTTGACCTCGGTGCATCTGGAAGAATATCATATAACATTCCATACTTAGCATATATAAGATCTAACTATTGAGATTTAAAAATTGATTCTTCCTCATATGTAACCCGAGATGTAGAAATCTTCTTTGAAATATGAGGTTGTAGAGACTTAAGGAACCACTCTAGTAGGAATTACGGAGGTATGTAAGCCTTGATAAACCTCTTCTGTCTACACCACTCTTGGATGTGATCCGAGATATGGGTGGCTTTGTCCTGACGAAAGGCCGAAAAAATTCTATGTCAAGATCGTAACAAACCGACAATTGGAAGTGGTTGGGGAAGAATAAAACCATCTGACTGAAAGTTCCATATGTCCCCCCTAGTATCTCTATGTACCATTTCACGGAAAACCCCATGAGGGTGTGTTGAAACAATCTTAAATGAATAGAATCATCATTAATGTAATTTGAAGAGCACCAAAGATGAAAGGAAGTGACGTGATCACCAAGATCCTCACCAGTCTTTCCTTTGAATTTTGTAATATCTCAGGGAAGCTTGGTGGGGATGGGGGACCATGTCGGATCATGATGCACAGGGTCATTCATTAATCTAGACAAGTATGGCATATTGAGTATGGATAGAAAAGGGAGATGGGGTTGCGACATCTAGCCCCAAGCTCTCGGGAAAGATTATTTTTGGGGAATCCCAGACCATCCAAGGTTCTGGTATGTACCATGGCCCTATTTTGGATTGTAAAACCCTCCTATGAACTGATTCATGAAGGGTTCGTTGGGAACCATTCTAGTAGGATCGTTATGATGAGGATTGTAAAAATTTCCCCCAGTTGGAGTAGTTCTAGGTTGAGAGTTTCCCAAGCTATGAAACTGACCTCCTCTGGGTGTGAATCTCAAGGATAGAGGTGGATTCTTCATGAAAAATGTGTTGGTCACAATCAATGTAGAGTAGTTATGTGTAAAGGACAGACTTTAAGAAATAGCTTGTCCACTAGGTTGACCACTCCATCCAAGAGCATTAGGACCAGGATTAGACCTGGGGTGAAAAGGAGGAATGCCTCCAACTATAGGAGTCATTTGTGGGATATGAGAACCACCAAATGATAATGGAGTATGTAGAGGGGCCATTCCCCCAAGTCCAATACTAGTATTTGGATTAGATGTTGTGACAGAGGATGAAAATTGCGATGTGAAATTCAGCATACCATAAGAAAAAGAGCCAGAGGCCATAGGGATGGACTGAATATTGTATCCTGGCAAGTGACAAAGGGATGAAAAAGGGTTCATTTCTATAGGTTGAGCATTCACTATAGGATGGACAAGAGTGAAGATAGGAACCTCCGGCACTACAACCATTGTGGTTGAAGGTGTCGAAGGAGTGTCATTAACTATAGTGGGTATGGGAGTCGAACAACTCCCAATATCTTTCTGACTTGATTTAGTACTCATCCTTGTATGATCACAAGTCTGGTAAGTGGAGGTGTATGTACCATGTTTGATAAATTTACATCTTTTAGAAGGCAAAGACTCAATATGCGGTGGTAATTGTAACAAACGACGAGACCTCCGGGGAAGCTAGTCTGGCTCCATGATGACTCAAGACTTGAGATATAAAAACAAATCCTAAGGCCAAAAAGTAATGAAAGAGCACACCAAAATAAACAAAAGGCCAATATGCACACAAATAGAATAAATTGGTTGAAAGGGGCATCCCTCATTAAAGTAGGTATGCCTTGCCTAAGAGGGGCCTGAAAATCCCTGCAAACGATAATAGGTAACATAATCAATTATAAGGGCCCTTGTGGGATTAAGAACTACTTAGTCAAATCCCCTGAGACTGGTAATCCTCCATAAAGGTTTTGTATTGTCCGACCCTTATCTGACCTAGGGTACCTGTAAAATAACCCCTTCTAGTAACCTATGTGGTGCCTATGTCAAGCAACTAAGAAACCACGATATAACCGACGCGTAGGAAAACATTCATAAGTCATGTCTACCTTATGGTTATGGTAAAAAATCCCAAAACCTAGAAAGTATCACCTCTCACATAGGTAAAGGTACTAGCAAGATCCCCATATATGAATAGATCCCCAAAAATATATATGACGCTAAGAAGGTATTGGGGGGATATCCCCTCAACCAAATTCATGCGACCTCATGAATAACTCTTGTGTAAGAGGAGCCTCCTCATGTCACCAATTATACAATGGATTTCACCACTCCTTTAGTCAGAAACATATGTTGATTTAATAGCCTTGGAGAATTTTACTCACAAAATCCTATTTCAAGGCTCTAAATCCTAAGCTAGTTTGTGCACCCTAGAAAATAAAATCGTTTCTAATCAATTTTAGATTATCATTGTTTCTTTGAGTGGCCTTGCTTACTCAAAAAGGCGTGGTAGTGAAATTGATCATGTTATGACTCAACAAGTGAAATAAATGAATATGAATAAAATGTGAAGCCCTAACTTCAATTGACAATAAATGATCAAAATCTGGACAAGGGGTCAAATTTTAGCCCAAAAATCAATGTTCTCGGAATTTCCTCAAATCGGACGTGAGCGTAGCCCTCATCGTCACGAATCCAACGCAATTCGTTTCATCTCAAACGGACGTCGGGAGCGAAAGATATAGCAATCTGTTCGGAAAGTCAAACAGGTAAAAAAAGTGCTGACTGGGTAGTCCGTACAGTCCGTACAGATGACGTGGCATAGGCCGTACAACTGACGTGGCGACCTTACAGATGACGTAGAAGTTTGATGACGTGGCGTATTTGTATTGGTTGATGGTTGTCCAATTGAAGGGTGACACGTGTCCGGTTGGAAGCGAATAATAAGGAGACACGTGGCCCAATCGGAGGGCGCCACGTGTCCCCCTCATTTTGGTTCATATGGTTGTTTGTTAAAAATTTATGGAGGCCGAGGGGTTCGACCCCCGGACCTATGCACCACCCAACGCCTTCACCATTCTCCGCTAGCCAACATACCGTCTATTGGTTCTTGTAATGGTTATGGATTGCATTATATTTAACTTTGGTTTTTGTTTTATGCGGAAAAGGGCATGGGCCAGGGCTTAAGCCCCGACCCATGGTTTCATTACCATCCACATGACCGCATATATATATTGGTCGGGGTTGTTGGCACGCGTGGTTTAATTGTTTTGGTTGCAATATATTACATTACATATATTTATGTTAAACCATATGTAATATTTGCGCGTGATTTATACCATATGTTTTATAACCATATTATATGGTATGACCATTTTAAATGTGCCACGGGATTAATACATAGCCGGGTTTTTAACCCAAGTTTTACACCATTATATATTATGTGTGTGGTTTTCTATTTGCGCGGGGTTTTGAACCCACGACTTTTGTTACGAGTTGGCGCACATGGTTAAATCCGTTTGCACGGTTTTGAAACGGACCAACAACTTTTATGCCCAGCCTATGGTCGCGTGGGTCACATGACTGAGTGCTAGGCGGTTGGGGGCTGGAGCTGCCCTAACCGTCCTACGGTTTGCACCGTTGGCGCGGTTGTGCCCGGTGCCAGGTTATAACGCGTTTTGGGAGCGTGTTCCAGGAACATGCACACAGAGGTGCGTTCTGTAGAACCAGTTCCAGCAAAGCTTGAAGGAGGAAAATGGAGGAGGCCTAACTTCTTCACCGTTTGGCCGATTGAGGTGTCGTAAAAGCCCAGCCAGGGGTTTTTGGACGTGCTAGATCCATTGGTGCCATTTTCACAGCCATTTGAAGACACTTCATGCAATTTTTTCACCGTTGAAGTTTCAGGAAGCTCTAGGGAACTTTCAGCCCTCTTTGATGGAGGACATGGTTTGGTGAGCCTATATTTGTTTTCTGTGATTGAATAATCATTTTTGGTTAATTGATATGCTCTAAACACATTGGGACGGGTTTCAGAGGCTTTTGAGGACTTTACAGGTGTTTTTTCCAAAGAGAATCTCAGTGAAGCTTATGGCCACATGTCGAGGAGGTCATGCCCGGATGAGCCATGATCCGTTTTCAGAGTTGTATTAGTCATTTTTGGGGTTTTTATGTGTTCTGATCTCAATGGTGTAGTTTGTTTTTCCATTTGAGTTGAGCAGCAGCTTGTAAAAGAACTTTTGACTAATTAATCCTAGAGATCCAAGTCCATTATGGAGGCTCAAGGAGATGTAGCCCCAGAGGGGGGTGAACTCCTTTATCATGTTGTGTTTGTTCTGAGTGTGATGGGTTTGTTTTATGCAAGTATTATTGCTGTGTATTTATGTGAAGTACATATTTAACCATCTACAAGAACATTTGCTAACACATAAGCATTTAAAGGAAGAAGAATAAAACTTAACACATAAGTTTATTTTGCATATTTATACACATGAAGCAAGG
>ML829254.1:46160-58261 GCA_009831015.1 Picea engelmannii | reverse complement strand
TTATTTTCTGCAACTCAAAATAAGATTAAATATTTCCATATAAGTACTAATATCAATAATAAGAACCCAAAAGATCAAATTCCAACAATGTAAAATCTTTATTATTTTTGTATTTTAATTATAAAAGAATGAAAATGCAATGACTGAAAAACAACTTGATATAAATATTCTACTGAATGTAATTAGAGACAAACCAAGTAGGATATCAAGAAGCAAAAACCAATCCCAATATGAAAGGACAATCAATGAAAAGGATGATGAGAAAGCCACCTACGCAAAATTCAACCAAAGAAAGGTTTCCTATCACCTTGCAGATGCTTAACAATCATAAAAGAGACCTAAGCAGACTCAGCAACCATCAACACTTACCCAACAAACTTCAAATTCAGAAACCAAGCACACAAGAATGATGTACATGACTGTTAAGGAGAAAACCACATATATACGCCTCTTGCAGAAGGAAAACACATGTATGTACGTGACTATCAGGAAAAAACCCGCGTATATGTATTGAAACACTGCCAGGTTAAGGATAAGGATAAGAAACTTAGACTCAAAATTAATAGAGGTTGTTAAGCAATCAAATGAAGATAAAATCCATATAAACAAGGGAAATCAAAGGAACAAAACACTCCAAACACCGAAAAGAGGATTCAATCCCCAGTATGGTATCCAATTATGTTACGAGGAAAATCTATCTATGGCATGGGTGTTGACGGGCGAAATTGACCGTCCGTCAAATGAGAGAGTGGAACTGGTCCGGGGTTGTCTAATAACCCAAGCCGTTTGGAATGAACCACCCTGATGGGTTTAGCGACTTCGTTATCCGATCTAAGGTCCTAGGAAAACCAAAGATAAAACTAATCTAAACTAACTAATCTAACTAAAACAAATAAAACTAACTAAACTAACTAAAACTAAATAAAACAAACTAAACTAACTAAAACTAAATAAAACGAACTAATACACTAATCTAATTAAAACAAATTATTAAAACAAACTAAACTAATTTAACTAACTATATATATAAACTACTAATTATTACTATACTAACTACTAACTAAAATATAACTTTTTACAAAATCTACAATATCTACAAAACACAGATTTAAATAAAACCTGAGAAACTATTTTGCTTTCTGTCCTAAGACAGAAACAGATATTTTTTGTTGATTTTATGATTTTATCAATAAGAAATAAAACTTACTGAAATTAAACGATCTAATATACTAATTACAAATATATCTAACTAAAATACTAACAAATATAATAGACAAAGGAACAACAAACAGACCTGGAAACGCTCCAGATTCGTCCTATGTATGATGACTGCGAAGCTGGTCGGAGGAAGGAAACTTGCACCGGGTAATCCAGAAGCTTCTTGTAAACGATAGCTGCAATGCTCTTTGAGTTGGTTTACAGGACAAACAAGACATAAAAAATCATAACAATTATAAGATTTATAAATCTCTGCAATAAGGGAAACCTGTTATGCAAAAACTTATACTTAATAATTCAACTTATGAAGAAGAGAAATCTGTCATTCACAAACTGAATCAAGCAATTGATATGTTTTTTATACACTGGAAGAAATCAGATATGGATTATATTGATTAAATTATATCCTTTGCAAAAGACTAAGATAGATAAAGTAGTCATTAACCAAATGCAAATTGATACACATGAACATAAAACAAAATATTGATATTGTATTAAGCTAAAGCTGTAGAAGAATATCAAATTATGTCTCAGTCTGTATTAAAATTCCATATCCTTGTTCTCCCACGAATGAGGATGATTATTACAAAAAATAATAGGTATTTATAAGATTTTCCATAGGGTAAAACCTCCCTGTGGAAGTTATCAAACTGTTTACATAATCTGGGAGGATATTCCCAAGATCAACTAAACTAGGAGACTAAAATGAAACTAAAGCAACTAAGTATCCTCTAAACTGTCCATCAAATCCCATGAAATTTCAAATTCACCTGAAAAGGATCCAAAATAGACAAGTTAGAAGACTCTTTTACCAATAAAATGATAAAAATTAAATTCTATAGACTAGCTACAGAATCATCTGATTCTGTAGCTAGTCAAAATGAGATACAGAATCAGCACCAGAATTGATTCAAAATCTTTAAAAGAATTAAATCCAATTATCTTCCAATGATCACTTGAAAACGAATCAAAATGATTTTATCATTCAACATTAAATAGAATCAAAATGATTCAACCGAACACAGAGATAGGAATACTATGTTCTTCTGTTACAACAAAATCTGGTCTTCAGAGTCATAATCGAACAGTAATAAGATTATTTCATATCCAATTGAAAAACATATTGTATGTGATTGTTAAACAACAGATACAATCTGATCCAACAAAATCCTTTTCCACTCGTCATAGTTGTAACGATATAACAAAAGATTCAAATAATTTAATTGAATACAAAGATAGAAACCCTCTGTTTCGATTAGTGTCATAAGTCGGGTAAATGAAATCATATGCAACAACATCGCAATCGTTTCTCAATCAAATTGAATCCCTCAGTTACGAAATCATTTTAATATTCAATTGAAAACAGAACAAATTGCAAACATTTTGTTATAATTGTCTTATCATGAGGGGAAATAATCGAATCGAATAGAATTATTTTCAAATCACGATAACTGTATAGCAGGTGATTTAGGCTTTGAATGAATCCAAACCACAACCAACACATAACCGTAACATGATTAATCAACAGAGTTTGTTATTGATCATTGCACAGTAAGCAATAGGATTGATTTTCCTTTATCAAAAATTTTTCACTCAAACAAATTACAACCGGGTTTGACCAATTCATTTTTACACATTTAAAATCAAACCAAACAGCAATCCAAACAAACGAATTAACCGGCTAAGTTTAGCATATTCGTTGCAAACCATAATCGTTTTATGTTTCGGGCATAGTTGCACAAGTTTAATGAGACCATCGTTTTTGTAAAAACAGAAAAGTATTCAAGATTTTGAAAACCGTATGACGGAGCACATCGTAACAACTATAATCCCGAAATTATTTACCAGTCACAGCGTATCAATGATAATGAAATCGAATCTGAGAAAAATCGTAACAATCAAACTCGATCAAGTCGTTTATCAACCATAGCGTATGGATCATAACAGAACCAAATCCAAACGTGATTATGTTCTAAACTGGATACGAAAAATTTCCTTTTCAAATCTTATTCAAACCAATTCATTTGGGGGCAAACTATTAATTTTATAAACCTTAACGAGGCAAACCAATCAACCAAATTCAAGCAAAGATCATTCAAATCTAATCACAATCTATTGATCTCTAAACTGGGAATAATCAAATCGTGAATCGAATCGAAATTTGTTTTTATTCAAAGCAAAGCTATATATAGAATGCACACGATATAACAGAGCTATTCATGGTGTGAACATAATTGTTTAAAAACTGAATTGAAGACATCATATCAACCTAGATTATTTTCAAAACGATATCAAATTTTTCATACCTGTGTAGCGACGAGGCTGCTCAATTATGCAAACTTTGAGTTTACAACAGCCGTGGTTGATTCCACATTTTTAAACAGGATGGAGCCAGTTGTTCTTTGTTTCTTGTCTGTCGCTTGGAGCTTGGCCTTTTGACTGGTTAACAGTGCAATCTGATCCTCCAGAGACTGAATCTTTGACTGGAGTATTGGAACATCAAGATAATATCGCTCTAACCATGAACTGCAATGGTCACAGGGTGACTGTGTAGGTTTAGACAGAGCAGGCGAGGGTCTGGGCAAATGATCGAGGGTTTCACAAGGCAATTTAATGCCTAGGTAGTTAGGGTCATCCTTTAGGCAGGGGGGTAGGTTTGACACAAAATCATATGAGGGTTCGGCACACAAACCTTGCGAATATGGGTATTCTCTAGCCAAGAAACGCTCCACCTCTGAATCGGAGTCTTCACTCAACACGATAGGGTTTGGCTCGACAGGGGGTTTTGTCTTATTCCTTGCCACCCGTGTAATCAAACGTGCATTCCTTTTCCTTTTAACATTTGCAGTGAGGTTTGCGTTGGGGTTTTTGCTCACAGGCTTAATAGTCTCAACACTCTTAGTCACAGTGTGGGGTAAGTCAATAGGAGGGTCGGTCGAGGGTTTAGGGAGTAGGACATGGTAAGGCACCGGGGGTACAGCCTCGACCTCGCTCACCACAGGTTTGAAAACCTGTGTAGGGTTCGGATCCTCAAAACCATTCCGAGCAATGAAATTGCTCCAACTATCCTCGTGCAAACTCAAATGACAGACAATGATGAACCTGATAAGCTCATAATGAAAAAGGCTACTGTCAGCCTGGTGTCTTTTGTACTTCTTAGACATTTTAAATAGACTACGATGCAAATAATAGGGCATATTGAGCTGATATCTCATAAAAACCATAAGCAAACGCAGGTGATGTAGGAATACAAGTCTGTATCGACCTTCACAGGTCACGAACTGCTTGATTATCATCAATAAATCATGCCAACGTGGTTTGAGTGTAGAGATAGACATACCTCTATCACACGAGGTAACCTTGCGCGAGAGGAAGAGTAGTGTCCATGGGACCTCCTTGACCTTGCAATTCTTGAACCATCATTCTCCAGTGGCAGGCAAACCGGTACCAAGACTGATAAATTTCTCGTCAATCTCTAATTGTATATCTCCAACCTTGGCTCAACAGCCATCGAAGGTCATAGCAAACTGTCGTGCTACACAGAGGTTAAAACCCTCAAAACATTTCTCGAAGGTAAGCGATCCACTGTCTGCCAAATATTGGCGGTCATTGTCAAATGTTAACAAGGCTTGACCGCCATTGGGTTCAACTCGGACGACTGGTGCCATGGATCGAGCACATGGTAAGGGAAGGGTTCGAATTCACCAACGCATACAGGAACAGGGCTACCCGAACCAACAACAATGAACGAGAAAAGGGGTAAGCATTAATGGAAGCATGCGAAGGTGGTGGAGTTATTCACTTCCATGCATAATATTCATTATCCAAGTACAACCACCAAATTTCATAGTTGTTCAAACAATCATAATAGTTCAACCACTGAGTTATTCATACAACCAATGAAATCCAACATGTATATCATGGTGCGCAAGTTATACCATAATGTTTAACAATCTGATAATTAAATCAAAACCCAAAATCATGTATGCGCCAATGTATCAATCAAACACTTAATCAGAGTGCTAAAACGATATTGCATATAGTCGACTAGCCAAATTTATGAAAAGGTTATCATAAGGATCATATATATATATAAACAAAAATAAATCATACCCCTATGCATTTCATAGAATCAATGATTAGGCAAGTCATAGAACGCAAATCCAAATGCTCAATGTCTTACAAATTCAACATAACCAAGTTATATAATCGACCGAAGTACGAGAACTGATCAAAATATAATGCCAATCGTGCAATGATCAATAAAAGATAAGCGCAATAGGCATAATGGAAAAAACAAATAACCACAGTTTAGATAATGATCGAAAAACAACTTCGAAAGGAGAAGTTTTCACACTTACAGTCGTGAAAACTTAACGAAGACAAATGTGTAAATGTCACAAGAAATGAAAGTGTCATTGATTTGAAAAATGCGACGAAAATTTTGAGGTTCGCAAGACATAGGTGTAGGCAGGTTATAAGATCATATAAAAAGGTGAATTGGCTGCCAACAATAGCGACACAATGGAAGAAGCAGTTATCTCTGCAAAAGGCACAAATTCAGATTAAGACAGCAAAGATAATTTAGACTCAAAAATAACAACTAGAAAATCGTGCAAACATCATCCTTAACCATCTTTTCCAACAGTGTTTCAAAAGATGAAAACTAATACCAATCTTAAGATTAGCAAGTCACGATATTAAAGATAAAATCTTCAATACTGTTGGCATGGCCACTGCTGCCAGCAGGCGTCCATAGCCTCGACAGGGCTTCCAATTAACTCACTCTGACATCTGTATCATGTTAAGAAGTTCTAGATCAGAATAAAGGACATTAAAGAGGTTTCTTATATTTTTTGCAGATTTTCATGTACCCAACATTGATTCACTGCCAGCGGGCCTGTTCAGTACCCCGGCGAAGTTGTCTTGGTGCCATGCTTGCATTTACCCACTGCCAGTAGACCTGTTCAGTATCCCGGCAGGTTTACAAGCACTTCCCACAGCTCTCATTAATAATTTTATTTTGTTTTTCTTTTATAGATATATAGCTGAGCAGGGTGACGCTGAAAATCTTGATATTTTGACATATTTTTTCAGACCTCATCAGAATTTTTTAGCATTGTCCTTTATTAAGATCCATAGATGTTTTATTTACAAAAACAACTTTCTAAGACAGGGAGACATCTTCTGAGTCATTCATTTACGGAAAAGGGACAGCGTAAAAAGATAATAGATGATCATGACAAACTTTACTCAAAGACTAAAATCAATAAACTTCTTTCAAACAACAGAATTTTCCAACATAGATATCAGTTTCAGAGATATACCATTGATGTTTGTACAAATTTTCAGAAGTTATTTCAGTGAAGAAATTTTTTCTATTGTCTTTGTCTGAATAGCTCAGTGTACAGGTATGTGTATGTCCAAAAACACAAACTGATCAATTCAAATCAAAATAAAAAAACAGAAAGCAAACGAAAACGCAAACAAAAATGAAAAATATATACATAATATACAAGGGTAGTTATCAAGCAAAGTATTTTTTCAGGGCTTGGCCATTCACCGGATAGGTGTCAAGATGCCCTTCAAGATTCTTTAATCGAAAGGAACTAGGACCCAACTTTTCAGCAATTAAAAATGGTCCAAGCCATAAGTTTTGAAATTTGGTGTGCTCACCCTTTCCTTCGTGTGGTTTGTCCCTCTTCAAGATGAGATCACCTACTTCAAAATTCCTATCAGAAGCAGAATTAGAATCGAACCAGCTTTTAATCAATTCTTGATGTTGATCTAACTTGCACTTAGCTTGGGCTCTTACTTCTTCTAGCTTCATCAAAGCATTAATTTGGTTTTCTAAAGGGGGGAAATCTTCTTCTTGGAATTTTTGTGACAATTGAAGCGAAGGAAGAAGAATGTAAGGTGGCAGAATTGCTTCTCTGCCATAAACGAGAAAAAAGGGGGAGTTACCTATAGCAGCTTTGGGTGTTACCCTATCAGCCCACTGTGCGTTTAGCAGTGCGTTGTGCCAGTTCTTGTGATTTTCAACGACGGTTCTCTTGATAATTTTGATTAAGTTCTTGTTTTTTGATTTTGCTAAGCCATTGCCCTGGGGGTAGTAACTAGAAGAATACTTCATCTTTATTCCTTTCTCCAAAGCGAACTCGCTCATCTCAAGAGAAGAAAAGTATGAAGCGTTGTCAAAGACTAGACAGTCAGGGATACTGAAACGAGTAATAATGTTCGAATTTAGAAAGGCAATTACCTGACTGGTGTTAACAAATCTTAGCACAACAGCTTCAGACCATCATGTAAAGTAATCTATGGCTGTCACAATATACTTGTGTTGTTGCAAGGACGGAGGGTTAATTGGACCTATGATATCAAGGCCCCATTGCTGGAAAGGAGAATCTACTGAAATGGGTTGCAAGGGAAAGGCTGGTTTTTGCAACCCCCCTGATGCTTTCTGACAGATGATGCATTTGTGACACAAGGCATGGGCATCCCTAAAAAGTGTGGGCCAGTAATAACCATCTCTTAAAACTTTGTGAGCAGTGGTGTCACCACCGAAGTGGCCACTAGATTCTCTTGCATGCAACTCAAGCAAGACTTTTCTGCTTCGTCTTTTTCGAGACAGTGCATCAGTATGCCGTCAAAATTCTGACGAAACAGTACACCATTAACTAGATGAAAGGAGGTAGACTTTAGTCTCAATGCTCTTCTCTTAGCGGGATCAAGGAGACGAGGTGTTGACCCATGTTCAAGACAGAATCTAATATCGCCGTACCAGGGACTAACGAGGTTTTGTGCGCAACAGAGCATACTTTGATCGCTTTGTCCTAGGTTTGACGTATCACTATCTTCTTGCTGTCCTGTTTCCGAATCAACAACCAATTTACACAATCCTTGGCCTCTCACGATCTGAGCTGGGGTGATTTCTAATTCATACTCCTGCAAGGAGGTGACCCAGTTAGCTCTCTTCTCTCCTAACTCCATCTGCACTAACAAGTTCCTTACGACAGGGTAGGGGACAATGAATTTCATCCTTGACTTCAAAAGATAGGACCGAAAATGAGTAACTGCTTTGAAAATAGTGTAGGCTTGCCGATCAACCACTGGGTAGTTAAGTTCAGCGCCTTTGAAAGAGGAACTCATAAAGGATATGGGTACTTCATTGTTCTCGAAATTCTTCTGAGTTAGGACTACGGCATATGAACGGTCAAAGGCAAAAGTATAGAATGTAAAATTCTGAGAGAAGTCAGGGCTCATGAGAGACGGAGCGTCTATTATGGCCTTCTCTATGGCATTAAAAGCTTGATTTTTTGGGTGTCCCCAGTGATATTTGGTGTCTTTCTTAATCAGGTTCTGTAGAGGCCTGACCATTTCGGAGAAACTGGGGACGAATATTCTCACGAAGTTAATCTGGCCTAAGAAAGATTGCATGGATTTTTTGGATGTAGGTGGGGGAAGTTTAGCGATGACTTGGGTCCTCTCGGGGTCAATAATCATTCCATCACTAGACACAATGAATCCAAGGAGCTTACCCTATTCTACTGCAAAGATGGACTTTTTGGGGTTCAAGGAGATGTCGTATTTACGACATCGTAGTAGAACGGCTCATAAGTGAGCTAGATGATCGTTTTTGTTTTTAGAATATACAGTCACATCATCTAAGTAAACTACAACGGACTGATTGATTAAGCCTCGAAAAGAAATATCCATTTCTTTCTGAAAGGTAGCACCAACATTAATTAATCCAAATGGAATTTTACGATAAGCATAAGTGCCCCACGAAGTACGGAAGGTAGTTTTGAGTTGGTCTGGCGGAGACATCAGGACTTGGTTGTATCCAGAGAAACCATCCAATAGGGATAGCCTCTCGGAACCAGATACCTGTTGAAGGATCTGTTCCATGGGAGGGACAGGATAATTATCTTTGTCAGATGCTCTATTGAGGTTCCGGAAATCGACGCAAAGTCGAATCTCCCCGTTTTTCTTCCGAACTGGGACAAGGTTGGACACCCATTGAGTGTGGCTAACAGGAAAAATTATTTTATCACTTTGGAGTTTATTCAATTCTTTTTGAACGGTCGGTTCTAGTTTAGGGTGCATTTCCCTCAGTTTATGTTGGAAGGGTAAGGTTTGGGGTTTCATCAGGATGACATGTTGTATGATATTAGGATCGAAAGTCTTAAGATCATCATACATCCATGCAAAGACATCTTTAAATTCTTTAAACAATTTAACAAAAGCAACTTTTTCTTGTCTAGAACATCCCAAGCCTAGATTGATACACTGAGGATTTTCAGTAGTTCCTAAATTAACTTTTTCATAAGATAACGAGGAACTGTTGGTTTTATAATTGACCGTTTTTTTAAATTTTTCTTCAAAATCATAAAAATTTTCTACTCTAACTATGGATTTGGGTATGGAATTTACAATGTCCGATAGTGCTTCAGGAGATTTCGGATCATGTATTACCGTAAAATCGTGCAAATTGTTGTCGTGTGTGCATTCATCTATCACCGTGCCTTGAAAGGTTTCTTCCATGTGCAGAAAGTTAATGATTTGCTGATCGTCGTCAAATACTCTCCAGTTTGTGATATTGTCAAGAACAGATGGTCGAAACAATAGCTCAACAGAGAATGCGTTTGGAGACAAGACTTCTGCAGGAAGAATTTTAGAGGCTACATTAGCTAGTAGATCTGCTTCAGCATTATTTAGTCTAGGAATGGAATTTATATTGAAAGCAGAAAATTTGTTCATAAGATTCCATACCTCAGACTGGTAACTTTTGAGATGCGGGGAAAGATAGTGTATGGAGTCTCTTACCTGCCTAACCACTATTTCAGAGTCACCAAATACAACCAGGTTTTGAATGTTCATATCCAGAGCTTTTCTGAGACCTTATAGTAAAGCCTCATATTCTGTAGTATTGTTAGTACATTCAAATTCTAATCTACATGCCATTAATGTTTTATTACCTGCCAGATCGATAATGATGCAGCCTGCTCCAGTGTAACAACCCTCCTAGTTAAGGACAACTACTCTGTCAACCAGTGCAATTTTTTTTTTTTTTTGTTTGTTAAAGTGTGTGCGCGGGTGTAGAAGAAACAACCCCCCGACTCTACGTCACCACTCGAACCAACAAGACGTAAGTAGGACGAACACAATCAAGACGACCTAACATATCACAGTGACAACAAGAAATAAACGCCCCTGGACATAAGGCGTGCAACTAGCAGCTGTAAGCAGAAACAGACACTAGGGGTTAGGTGCAGTACTATCACAGAATGAAAGAATCCAACAGTAGAGTCGCAGTAGTGGAAATTGTACCTTTAAACAACCCGAGACTACTGATACGGCTCAGAGTGTGTCGCAAGAGTGGAACTGTGCCTTTAAATAGCCTGAGACTCTTGATATGGCACTGGATTCCTTCCACCGAATTTACGCACAGACATAAATACTAAGCTACAAGAGGTGTCTAGATCCCGCCCGACACGAACAGACTACACAATACAATACCACCAAGTACTACAAAATCAGGGACAATCATGACCTCTACGGGAGACGCAAGTCAGGAGGACTCAAATCGACCAACCACTATTGAGACCCGAAGACATCAATCAAGACCAATTGCTCCATTAATTATCATTAACCGACGAAGGCTTATCGTAAGGTGACAGCCTATAATCTCAACCCCCATTATTAGTTATAAGTCATTAGGCACGAGTTCAGGGACAACAATAAACACAACGCATTGCATTTTTCTGTTAATTGCCATAAGCGAGAAATGATATCATGCCATATTGGTAAACCCTCGAACATCTACATTCTCCCTATTATCTTTCCCTTCCTTCCCATTTAATACCATACATTGGAATGACCTAACCCACATTGCATCGCAATTTAGACCTTATCATAACATTGCAAATTTGACCTAATAATAACCTTGCAGCTTAGACATCATCCCGAACCGTTCAATTAAACAATAGTAGCATTGTGAATCACCCATCATCATTGAACTTGCAAATTAAAACGACCCTTATTATTGCAAATTGACAAGTAATATCATGGCCATTAAAAAAATATTAAAATTGTGAATCAACCATCATCAATTCCCTGGCAATTAAACAACCTTATCATTGCAAGTTAACAAGTAATATCATGGCAATTTAAGCAAATAATATTTTTTTGCGAATCAACATCATCATTGCCCTGGCAAATTAAACAACCCTGTTATTGCAAATTAACGAGTATACCAAGGCAATAAAACAATTATTAATATTGCGAATCAGCATCAACATTGCCCTGGAAAATTGAACAACCCTATTATTGCAAATTAAACGAGTATACCAAGCGATAAAACAATTATTAGTTTTGCAAATAAACAACATCATTGCCCCGACAAATTAAACAATCCTACTATTGCAAATTAAACGAGTATACCAAGGCAATAAAACAATAATTAAATTTGTGAATCACCCATCCTCATTGATCTTGCAAATTACACCATTACTAATATTTCCATTCGAATCAGCATTACCATCGCCATTAAGAAAATATTAAATTGCGGCTTAAACCAAAATTAATATTACTATTTAACAGGTGTTATCATTACAAATTAACCAATATTAACAGTTCGATTCAATACCCTCATTAACATCGCAAATTAAACCAATATTATTACTGCAAATTATACAGTAACAAATCCATATTAAAAACAAGACCGCCCTACTAACCAACTTTTATAAGAAGCATATCAACCATAAAATTTAATGGTAATATATATTGAACTGCAATAAAGTGCAATAATTAACTAGGTTGCAATAAATTGCATTAAATGACAACATATTCGCACTGCAACCAATTTCAGAAAATTAAATTGA
>ML829254.1:22474-33587 GCA_009831015.1 Picea engelmannii | reverse complement strand
ACGTGCTCCAAGGGTGCCACTCGCCAACTGGACTGATTGGTAGACCTCTATAACCCCTGGAGTCAACACTCCGCTAGGTGAACTTGTAGGAGACTAAGGGTTCTAAGGAATAAGGCCCCCGCCTTATTGCACGCCCCTTAGAAACATCGTGAGCGACTGTCGCAGTCAGCCCTCACGGCATCGTGGGTCCTCTCGAACTAGGTAATCGTTAACCTACAGTTCAAGCCACGACAGGAATGCTAGCAGGCGGTGGTAGGGTTGTTGTCCACCCCTCTCCCTCAACCTCTCTCCAATCGTGCGTGGCCCCTTTAATCCATATGTGAGTCTGGTCGGCAAGCTATCGTCAGCCTGCATCACCAATAATCATGTCATAAATGTCAACATCAAATCATCAAATCAAATGAAACATCATAATAAACATATCAACCCAAAAGCACACTCCCTGACTCAATCCGGAATCCAAGGGGGTTCTACCGATGCCTCTGCATCCTCAAGGTCAAAAACCATGCACACTCAATAAAAATGAGTCAATAGCACCCGTCTACATCAAATAGTAACACATCATGTTATCTGTCAATCACATCATAATCAAATATAAAAGGTCTAACATAAAAAAGGGTCCATATCACTTGCGAGAAAGTGTCCTCAAATAATAAGTGTTCTCAGTGCGCCAGAGTGGGATGTTACATCCAGCTCCTTCTTTGGACTTAGAGCCGTCGAAATATAGAGACCAAACTTGGTTTCCATTAGGTTGATGAGACTGTTGCATAGAAGTTGTTGGTTGCATATATGCCATGATCTCGGACTGCTGTTCTAGATTGGTGATAGGTGAAACCTCGGCCATGAAGTTGCCGAAGAAGGTGTCCATCCCTTGGACTTCGGGTGACTCAGCAGGAGGTGTATATGGTTCGTTAGGATTGTTCAAATCTGTGACCGCGAACTTAAGGTAACGCTCACGATTCACTCTGATCTTGTTCGGCTTACTGTTCTCTAGGAGCCATAAGTGAGACCAGTCTATTGCGAAGTAACCATGTAGTTTCTCCGACCAGTCCCTGCTCAAAAACAGACCATACACTTATGGAATATCCACAACGATTATATCAATAACTTGATGAACCTTTGGGTTAGACGATAATCTAATCAATACATTTTTTAGTTCACCTATAACTTTAACATTCGTCCGATCAAGTTGTATGATTTTTAAAGTAGATGGTTCCACTTCAGCGTTAATCTTTTGGCAAACAGACCAAGGCATCACATTGGATGATGCCCCTGAGTCCACCATACAATTATGCACATTTCTGTTGAAAATTTCGAAAGTTAAAAGAAAAGGAGGTACATTATTGCGATTGATAAGAGTAGTAGCTTGTGGCTTCTTACTTGCAATTTATAAGGCTACTTTATCTACATTATTTACATCACTTACATTATTTACAGGGGCTACAGGAAGGCTTCGTTTATCTTGAGGATCAAGATGGTTTTTAGTGGAAGTCTTCTGCGGAACTTTGCTTTGCACAACCTTGTTACCATTAGAATTACCATTCTTGCCATTCTCTGAAATATTTTGCAACATTTTTTGTAGCAAAAATGGAAATTTTAACAACTCATAAATAGAAATGTTATCCCTTAACTTTTTAAGATCTTCAACAACATCATAATCTAATTTAGGGTTCACATTACTCTGTTTTGGCCTAACTAATTTAGATGGCTTTGGAGGTGAAGTTGTAGTGTTCTCGGTACAAGGTTTATTTGTAGTCTTACTCCTAGTGTTGTAAGGGTCAACTGTCTCGAAGTTAGCTTGAAAGATACTATCTGAGAAGTGCCCAAAGATGTTTGGAGAAGACTCTTCTTCTTGGACTGTCTCTGGTTTGACTACCTCCTCAGGAATCTCAGGAGGGATCAAGTTATCTTGGGCTTCTAGAATTGTTTGAAGAGCACATTGCAAACTTTCTAGATTAAGGCCTTCGGTGGTTGGGTTAGGTCGATTGGTAGGAAAGGGCTTTTAGAAAGGGGGTTTGTAGGGTCCCTTACTCAAGGAAGCTTCTTCGGTCGACCTCTTCAAATCTATAACTTGATTATACAGTTTTTTTACAACTTTAGTTAGGTTTTCCAAATCAGAGTATTCAGGTTGTGTTTTACTTTGTGTGGGTCTGGGGAGAATTTCAATCTTCTTTTTGGAAGAAGAACTAGTCTCAGGTTCGTTGCTAGAAGATTCCTTAAGACTAAGTATGTCTTTTTCTATCTGGTTGGCCTCCTCGAAGGCCTCTAACAACGTGGCATTTTTAGATCGTTTAACCCAAATAACTATAGTTTGATGTAAAGCTTTGGTGTAGTAAGCTATTATAAGACTCTCAGAAGGCATAGAATCTGTCGGGATTCAGTTTTTAAGAGTTAAAAATCGTTGATTAAAATCTTTAACTTTTTCTTTTGGGTTCATTTTAAGGCTAGAAAGGTCCATGACCAAGACTTCCGGAGGCTTACCGTCTCCAAACTTTTCCAAAAAGCATGACTCAAACTTTTCCCAAGACACGATGGTATGGGGTTGCTGAGCAAAGTACCAAGTGGATGCATTACCCTCGAATGTATACGAGAACAACCTACAGACAACATCTTCATGTTCAACATTGTGGAGTCGTATGGCTAACATCAATTTTTTTATACGTTCTTCAGCTATCTGTTTTGAATCGGGATCAAACTTGGGAAGCCATTTCTCTAGGTGCTTAGGTAAAGGGTGTTGGGCTCCAGGTACAGCTACAGAATCCTAGTCCAACCAGGGTCTAGCAGGGTTGTTTTGATTTTCCATCGGGGTAGTGGGTGTGGAAGGCTGAGAAGGTGAATTACCTTCGTCAGATGAGGAATCTCCTCCAGAAGAGGAACGAGATGATGGAGGTGGTAAAGGAGGTATCCCAGATCCTCCTGCAGCAGGATTTGTGCCTGGATCTGTAGGATTCACAGTGAGGTTAGTGTCACCTAATTGTTCTTTGATATCATAGAAGTCCAAAGGTCGACCCCACGGACGGTTTGGTTGCCTCAAACTAGCTAAGGCACTATGTGTTTTAATAAGAGATCGGCGGACAATCTCTTCTATGTCACCACCTGTAGGATTTGGGGTTGATGGCTCAACTGTGATATGTGGATCGTCGGTTGAAGTAGTTGTTGTTTGAAGGGGAATATTATCGTGTGAATGGCTTCTAATCACTATAGGTGAGCGATTAGGGGGGGGAGGAGTCTTGTGACCGCCTCATGCCATTAATTAAGTTCAAGCCCTCCTTCTAGCGCCATTTGTTGACGGGCGAAATTGACCGTCCGTCAACTAAGAGAGTGGAACCGGTCCGGGGTTGTCTAATAACCCAAGCCGTTTGGAATGAACCACCCTGACGGGTTTAGCGGCTCCGTTAGCCGATCTAAGGTCCTAGGAAAACCAAAGATAAAACTAATCTAAACTAACTAATCTAACTAAAACAAATAAAACTAACTAAACTAACTAAAACTGAATAAAACAAACTAAACTAACTAAAACTAAATAAAATGAACTAATACACTAATCTAATTAAAAAAAAATTATTAAAACAAACTAAACTAATCTAACTAACTATATATATACAAACTACTAATTATTACTATACTAACTACTAACTAAAATATAACTTTTTACAAAATCTACAATATCTACAAAACACAGATTTAAATAAAACCTGAGAAACTGATTTGCTTTCTGTCCTAAGACAGAAACAGATATTTTTTGTTGATTTTATGATTTTATAAATAAGAAATTAAACTTACTGAAATTAAACGATCTAATATACTAATTACAAATATATCTAACTAAAATACTAACAAATATAATAGACAAAGGAACAACAAACAGACCTGGAAACGCTCCAGATTCATCCTGTGTATGATGACTGCGAAGCTGGTCGAAGGAAGGAAACTCGCACCGGGTAATCCATAAGCTTCTCATAAATGATAGCTGCAATGCTCTTTGATTTGGTTTACAGGACAAACAAGACATAAAAAAATCATAACAATTATAAGATTTATAAATCTCTGCAATAAGGGAAACCTGTTATGAAAAAACTTATACTTAATAATTCAACTTATGAAGAAGAGAAATCTGTCATTCAGAAACTGAATCAAGCAATTGATATGTTTTTTATACACTGGAAGAAATCAGATATGGATTATATTGATTAAATTATATCCTTTGAAAAATACTAAGATAGCTAAAGTAGTCATTAACCAAATGCAAATTGATACACATGAACATAAAACAAAATATTGATATTGTGAAAAGCTAAAGCTATAGCAGAATATCAAATTCTGTCTCAGTCTGTATTAAAATTCCATATCCTTGTTTTCCCACGAATGAGGATGATTATTACAAAAAATAATAGGTATTTATAAGTTTTTCCACAGGGTAAAACCTCCCTGTGGAAGTTATCAAACTGTTTACATAATCTAGGAAGATATTCCCAAGATCAACTAAACTAGGAGACTAAAATGAAACTAAAGCAACTAAGTATCCTCTAAACTGTCCATCAAATCCCATGCAATTTCGAATTCAACTGAAAAGGATCCAAAATAGACAAGTTAGAAGACTCTTTTACCAATAAAATGATAAAAATTAAATTCTATAGACTAGCTACAGAATCATCTGATTCTGTAGCTAGTCAAAATGAGATACAGAATCAGCACCAGAATCGATTCAAAATCTTTAAAAGAATTAAATCCAATTATCTTCCAATGATCAATTGAAAACGAATCAAAATGATTTTATCATTCAACATTAAACAGAATCAAAATGATTCAACCGAACACAGAGATAGGAATACTATGTTCTTCTGTTACCACAAAATCGGGTCTTCAGAGTCATAATCGAACAGTAATAAGATTATTTCATATCCAATTGAAAAACATATCGTATGTGATTGTTAAACAACAGATACAATCCGATCTAACAAAATCATTTTCCACTCGTCATAGCTGTAACGATATAACAAAAGATTCAAATCATTTAATCGAATACAAAGATAGAAACCCTCTATTTCGATTAGTGTCATAAGTCGGGTAAATGAAATCATATGCAACAACATCGCAATCGTTTCTCAATCAAATCAAATCCCTCAGTTACGAAATCATTTTAATAGTCAATTGAAAACAGAACAAATTGCAAACATTTTGTTATAATTGTCTTATCATGAGGGGAAATAATCGAATCGAACAAGATTATTTTCAAATCACAATAATTGTATAGCAGGTGATTTAGGCTTTGAACGAATCCAAATATTTTCCTTTATCAAAAATAAGAAAAATTTTCCAGTAAGCAACAGTAATTTAAAATCAGCAAGATTGATTTTCCTTTATCAAAAAGTTTCCACTCAAACGAATTACAACCGGGTTTGACCAATTCGTTTTTACACATTTAAAATCAAACCAAACAACAATCCAAAAAAACGAATTAATCGGCTAAGTTTAGCATATTCGTTGCAAACCATAATCGTTTTATGTTTCGGGCGTAGTTGCACAGGTTTAATGAGACCATCGTTTTTGTAAAAGCAGAAAAGTATTCAAGATTTTGAAAACCGTATGACAGAGCACATCGTAACAACTATACTCCTGAAATTTTTTACCAGTCACAGCGTATCAATGATAATGAAATCGAATCTGAGAAAAATCGTAACAATCAAACTCGATCAAGTCGTTTATCAACCATAGTGTATGGATCATAACAGAACCAAATCCGAACATGATTATGTTCTAAACTGGATACGAAAAATTTCCTTTTCAAATCTTATTCAAACCAATTCATTTGGGATTAAACTATTAATTTTATAAACCTTAACGAGGCAAACAAATCAACCAAATTTAAGAAAAGATCACTCAAATCTAATCACAATCTATTGATCTCTAAACTGGGAATAATGAAATCGTGAATCGAATCAAAATTTGTTTTTATTCAAAGCAAAGCTATATATAGAATGCACACGATATAATAGAGCTATTCATGGTGTGAACAGAACCGTTTAAAAACTGAATTGCAGACATCATATCAACCTAGATTATTTTCAAAATGATATCAAATTTTTCATACCTGTGTAGCGACGAGGCTGCTCAATTATGCCAACTTTGAGTTTACAACAGTCGTGGCTGATTCCACATTTTTAAACAGGATGGAGTCGTTGTTCTTTGTTTCTTGTCTATTGCTTGGAGCTTGGCCTTTTGATTGTTTAACAGTGCAATCTGATCCTCCAGAGACTGAATCTTTGAATGGAGTATTGGAACATCAAGATAATATCACTCTAACCATGAACTGCATTGGTCACAGGGTGACTGTGTAGGTTTAGACAGAGCAAGCGAGGGTTTGGGAAAATGATCGAGGGTTTCACAAGGCAATTTACTGCCTAGGTAGTTAGGGTCGTCCTTTAGGCAGGGGGGGTAGGTTTGACACAAAATCATATGAGGGTTCGGCACACAAACCTTGCGAATAGGGGTATTCGCTAGCCAAGAAACACTCCACTTCCGAATCAGAGTCTTCACTCAACACGATAGGGTTTCGCTCGAAAGGGGGTTTTGGCTTATTCCTTGCCATCCGTGAAATCAAACGTGCATTCCTTTTCCCTTTAACATTTGCAGTGAGGTTTACGTTGGGCTTTTTTCTCACAGGCTTAACAGTCTCGACACTCTTAGTCACAGTGTGGGGTAAGTCAATAGGAGGGTCAGTCGAGGGTTTAGGCAATAGGACATGGTAGGGCACCGGGGGTACAGCCTCAACCTCGCTCACCACAGGTTTGACAACCTGTGTAGGGTTCGGATCCTCAAAACCATTCCGAGCAATGAAATTGCTCCAACTATCCTCGCGCAAACTCAAATGACAGACAACGATGAGCCTGATAAGCTCATAATGAAAAAGGATACTGTCAGCCTGGTGTCTTTTGTACTTCTTAGACATTTTAAACAGACTACGATGCAAATAACAGGGCATATTGAGCTGATATCCCATAAAAACCATAAGCAAACACAGGTGGTGTAGGAATACAAGTCTGTATCGACCTTCACAGGTCACGAACTGCTTGATTATTATCAATAAATCGTGCCAATGCAGTTTGAGTGCAGAGATAGACATACCTCTGTCACACGAGGTAACCATGCGCGAGAGGAAGAGCAGTGTCCATGGGACCTCCTCGACCTTGCAATTCTTGAACCATCGTTGTCTAGTGGCAGGAAAACCCGTAGCAAGACTGATAAATTTCTCGTCAATCTCTAATTGTATATCTTCGACCTTGGCTCGACAACCATCGAAGGTCATGGAAAACTGTCATGCTACACGGAGGTTAAAACCCTCAAAACGTTTCATGAAGGTAAGCCATCCACTGTCTGCTAAATCTTGGCGGGCATTGTCAAATGTTAACAAGGCTTGACTTCCATTGGGTTCAACTTGGACGATTGGTGCCATGGATCGAGCACATGGTAAGGGAAGGGTTCGAATTCATCAACGCATACAGGAACAGGGCTACCCGAACCAACAACAATGAACGATAAAAGGGGTAAGCATTAATGGAAGCATGCGAAGGTGGTGGAGTTATTCACTGCCATGCATAACATTCATTATCCAAGTACAACCGCCAAATTTCATAGCTGTTCAAATAATCATAATAGTTCAACCACTGAGTTATGTGTACAACCAATGAAATCCAACATGTATATCATGGTGCGCAAGTTATACCATAATGTTTAACAATCCGATAATTAAATCAAAACCCAAAATCATGTATGCGCCAATGTATCAATCAAACACTTAATCAAAGTGCCAAAACGATATTGCATATAGTCGACTAGCCAAATTTATGAAAAGGTTATCATAAGGATCATATATATATAAAAACAAAAATAAAGCATACCCCTATGCATTTCATAGAATCAATGATTAGGCAAGTCATTGAACGCAAATCCAAATGCTCAATGTCTTACAAATTCAACAAAACCAAGTTATATAATCGACTGAAGTACGAGAACTGATCAAAAGATAATGCCAATCATGTAATGATCAATAAAATATAAGCGCAATAGGCATAATGGAAAAAATAAATAACCCAGTTTAGATAATGATCGAAAAACAACTTCGAACGGAGAAGTTTTCACGCTTACAGTCGTGAAAACTTAACGAAGACAAATGTGTAAATGTCGCAAGAAATGAAAGTGTCGTTGATTTGAAAAATGCGACGAAAATTTTGAGGTTCGCAAGACATAGGTGTAGGAAGCTTATAAGATCATATAAAAAGGTGAATTGGCTGCCAACAATGGGGTAAACCACAATAGAGGGAAATGACTACAAAAATCAACTCTAATCTCAAGTATTATATATAAACAAATATGCTAACAAGACAATATAAGGAGCCTACGTCGTCGAGACGTTCGATGAAGTCCATTGTTGAGCACTAGACTCAAATAAATACAACTTCAACTTGTCCTAAACAACCAAGAAACACAATCATATGGTGATAATGTATCAATTTAGCACATTCAATAGCATAATCCATCAATATTCATAACAAATATGCCCATGGAATAACAATTCAAATATTTTCAAGACATTAATTGGACTAGAAAAAAAGTATTTCTATTAAAATGTAATCAGCAGAAGTGAATGAATTACAAACTTTTGTGTCAGCATGGTTTGGAATCGAGAAAATAAGTCCCTTCCAGATGGGCCTCCACCACTTCAATCCTCCACCAAATACAAGCTCATATAAGAGATACAATGAGGTTTCAATCAA
This sequence comes from Picea engelmannii, assembly GCA_009831015.1. Classification (NCBI taxonomy): domain Eukaryota; kingdom Viridiplantae; phylum Streptophyta; class Pinopsida; order Pinales; family Pinaceae; genus Picea; species Picea engelmannii. Next base: position 24,813 of record ML829254.1, on the reverse strand, counting down.
GTAGGGAAGAGCTTCGAGGATGAAAAATGTGTTCAGAGTTAAAAGGATAAAGGGATGCAGACTCAATATGAAGTGAATAATTTCTCCAGAGTAACTTTGCTCTGAAAGTTGAATTCTTATTCTCTTTTCCACAGCTTGGATATGGCCCATTTATAGCCTTCAAATAGAACTGAAGGGCCGAGTTAGAATGTTTCCAGTATATAGAAGGTCAAGGATCATGGATCTCGTGACGTGACATGTAAACCCAACACCATTTTTTAATTTTGGGCACAAAACCCAATGTACATGGGATGTAATGGTGCAACCTACATATACCCATGATGTCTAATATTTAGGGAACATATATGTGGAAAAATGTTATTTTTAGCTCTGGGAACTGCAAAAAGGGACTTCGACTCTGCATAGGGAAATGGAAAAATCCCTTCTGAGCAAATTTGCATAGGTTGAGGCAAATTTTGCTATAAAATTCCCTCAGGTTGTAGCCTGAGAAACTAGGTGGTCAGGGCCTCCTTCCAGTTGTATCTAGAGAATTGGAATTTGGTGCTTCCTTGAATGTAATTATTGACATAAGAAAATCATTCTATGATTTTCTCCCGAATTGGATTTCCATGTAAATATTGGTGTATTATGCTTTGTGTGGATGTGTTTGTTATTGTTTATTATGCACAGATGAATCTTAATTATTATGATAGAGTAAGATAGTGATAATGAATATATGAACATGGTTGAATAAGTAAAAGAATATAATTTTTGGTTTAAACGATTAATAATTGGTATAATTGTTCATTACTTATTCACCCCCTTCTCAGTAATCCAAGAATTGGTATCAGAGTAGGTTCCTTCAGGAAGCATTTCAACCACTTGAAGGAGATCATGGATTATTATGAGAATGGAGTACCATTGTTTAATGGTCAGAATGGTTTAAAGTGTGATATATGAAGCGAAAAGATGAAAGTATTTTTAAAGGCACAGGGGTATGATATTTGACAATCAATTTTTATAGGATATGATAGTTCAAAAAGGGAAAATACTACATCACAGAAGGAACTGAAAATAAATAACAAAATTGCAATGGATTTCATTTTGGAAATACTATATGATTCAGTAAAGGACAAAGTGGGTAAATTTTCATCAGCTAAAGAACTTTGGGATAAGTTACATAATATCTATTCTTCACCCATCATAGAGTGAGAGAATGTCAAAGAAGATGCAGATACTTATCAAGAATAAATATGTTCATCATGTCAAACATATTCAAAAGATGAAGAGTAAATAATCAACAGAAGTATGTTGTTTTTCTTTAATTGTGAAAAACACATACATCTTGAAATGGAATGTCATGAAGGAAATGAGACAGAAAAACTAATTGAAATAGAAGACAATTATGAAGAAGAACTAATCAGTGATTTATATGAACTAAGAAAAGAAAGATAAGAAAACAAATTACTCAAGAATTGTTGAAACAAAAGGAAAGTGTTCATATTTTTTAAGAAGCCCAACATGTCATCGAGAACTTAAGAGCTCAGCTAGAAGAATCCAAAAATATTGAAGAAGATATTGAAGATCAAAAGTAGTGTTTGGAAGCCAACATAGAAACACATAAGGAAGAAGAGAAATGAGAGAGAAGATATTGACAAATCATATTAAGGAAAGAATTAACGATCTAAACCAACTTGAGGCAGAGTTTGGTCAAGAAGAGAAAGGACTAGAAACAAGAATAATCCCATTAAAATCCATATTGAAGAAGAAAAGAGAAAAAAAGAAGTCATGAAGTCTCAGATAATGAAGAAAGAAGAAGAGGTTGAGAAGTTTGAAGAATAATTTGTCACATTGAGAAGTGAAATCGTCAAGATCAACAAGAACGTTTAAGAGACAAAAACATCTACATCACTTGTACAAAATGAAGAGAAGCACTCTAGGTTGCTAGAAAATAAGAATGAAGAAAAGAGAAAGAGTTATGCAGAAGTAATCAAAGGAAGGAATCATGGTCAATCAGAATCTAAGAAAACTAATAAAGATACATCTTCAATAAGACCATCCATGTTCAATCCACAAAGAATCTTCAATCATGATCATGACCATTCAAGGCAAAAATTTAGAATGAAAACACCACAAAGAATATCATTCACTCCCAGGTATGTAAATTTATTTTATGGTCATTGTTTTCATTGTACTAACTTTGGACATAAGGTTGCAGACTACAGGGATTATAAAATAAATGTTCAAGCAATAAATGATTATGTGGCCCCATATAAGATTAAATGTTACAAATGTCATAACTATGGACACATATCTCATGATTGTATAAGCATGATCGATACTTCCATGAAAGATAACAC
>ML829254.1:0-19341 GCA_009831015.1 Picea engelmannii | reverse complement strand
ATGCAACCATAAACACAGATATACAGTAATACACGATTTCTATTAATGAAAGAAATGTACAAAGACTGTAAAAATACAAAGTGAAAGACTCGCTAGAATGGTGGCAGCTTATCTCTGAGAAGAGATGAGACGGCTACTCGCATTCGCAAGAAGATCCTTACAATGAGGCTCTGAAGGCCCTTTTACAATAAACGAGAATGCCAAAAGTCCTAGACATCCCAAAAACCTAACCCTAGGAGATGAAGCGCCAAAAGTCATGTGGACCCCGTTTGGGTAAGTGAGTACATCAAGTTCCCGAGGTCGTAACTTTTGCATACGATCTCCGTTTTAGGTGTGTGATAGCTCGTTGGAAAGGTATCGTCGAGGAGATTAATTTTGGGGGATCAATAATGTCTTTTGCTATCATTGAGAACCTCTATCTCAAAAAACCTTCATTTGGACCCTCAAAATGGCCCCGGAAGTTAAAACCTGCTAAAAATAGTAAATTGCCAAAATTGCCAGAAAATTGTTTTGAGCCATTTGGAAAAGGTGGGTGGCCACCGATATCCACCTGGATCATGTGTAGCCAAGTCTTGGAAATTATGGACAAATATCGATTCATAAGAACAACTATATGACAGATATATGATAGTGGATGAGAGCATGGATTCATAGATTGGTTCAAAGAGTGGTTTAGAGAGAAAGGAAGACTATCATAATGGATGATAATTACACAAGAACATTTGAATGCTTATTCTTGAATGTTTTTCATATATTTCATTTGATTACAGAAGGAAGAACTAATGGACAATAAATCCAAAAGGTAGCAGGTACATGAAGACTTATATTTTTTCTACACAAAATCTTGGAGAGAATTCAATAGAGAGAAACATAACCAAAAATATAGGTAGCAATATCATTCAGCGAATTTGTCAGAAAGAGAGGTAAGAATAGAGGTATGATTCCAAGGAAAGAGATTCATCAGATGCAGGATAGAGAGTTAGATGGTTGGAGAGACAGAACAAAGGCATATTTCCAGGGGGAGAGATTGTCACAAGGGAAGAATCAGAGATATGAATTCAATGTTTCATCAGAGTGATACCCTTTTTCAAAGTGGGATATATTATTGATATGAAGGGAGAGAGAGTAATCAGAGGCTTAGAAACACAGAGAAAATATGAAAGGCATTTAGATAGGGAGAGCAGCCCCAAGGAGAGTTTAGTCAGGAGGAGAATTCCCAAGGAGAGATATCATTTTCCATTGATGTCAAAGGGTAAGAGATAGAAACATTGATGACGAGTATGGGAATGAATGTTATCATGACTAAGTCTTTCCATCAATTTTGGTGTTTCCATCAATGGCAAAGGGGAATATTTTCAGACAATTGGTTTAGATTGACGGATGATTGGTTTGGATTGTTGGTTGTCATTGATGTCAACCTTTGGAGAGTGATATTGTAGATTGATGTCAACTCTTAGAGATTGATATCAACCCTTGAGTATGTCTGGTATCTATAGATGTATGGGAACCCAAGTTTGGTTGAGAAATAATGTAATGAATATCAATCTATATGGAAGTAAGATTGTTCTAGATGGATAGTATATTTCATGCCATTTTCGGTGATATGTGGAATGTCACATAAATCCTCGCGGCTAGGGAGTTATGGCCATATCAAGTTGGAGAACCCTCATGAGTTATCTAGAAGCCCCTAGAAGATCAAAGAAGTAAATTATTATAGAATCTCCTAGAATATGTGTACTAGTCAAATTGATGGTAACTAGGAGTTAATCTTGGGTATAGTTGTTGCATTAAGAAAATAATTAAAAATAAATTAATTGGAACAAGGAGTTGTGAGTTCGTTAATTATGGAAAAGTAGTTGTGATAAGAAGATTGAATAGTCAAAGTGATTGACCCAGAAATAAACTAAATAGTAAAGTGGTTGCAACAAGAAGTTAGTTAAGGGAAAATAAGTTATGAATCGATTAATTATAGAAAAGTTAGTTGCAACAAGAAGTTGTGAGTATAGATAAATTATTTAAATAATCAAATAATCAAAGTGGTTGCAAAGAGAAATTATTTAAATAATAAAGTTCTTGCAACAAGATGTGGTGAGTTTACTATTTATGGATAAGTCAAAGTGGTTGCAAAAGAGACTAATTAAATAATAAAGTTAGTTGCAACTAGGAGTGGACAACTTACTATTTCTGGACACTGGTTAAGTTAAGTGGATAAAGTGGTTAAGTGGACAAAAGTTGATACTTCTAGAGGAAGCTACTTGGAGAGTATAATAAGAGAGAAAGGGTATCCCATTAGCACCTATTGAATGTCATTGAAAATCTATTTTGTGAAAGGTTATTTGGATAGGTATTATTGATAGAGAAAAGTGAGGAATACAAGGTGTGACTGAAAAAGTGCAGCAAAAAAAGTGCAGTAGAAAAAGTGCGGCAGGAAAACTTTGGTAGAAAAACCATGCCAAAACAAGTGCGGCAGGAAAATCGAGACACAAAAATTGTGATAGAAAAATCGCGACAGCAGGACGCTACAAGAAGAAAAAAGGTATGGTTTTCATATGTGTAGTGTTGAACTTATGAATCTGGTTGAGGATTTTCCCTGTAAATCTGTTGGATTCCATATTTGAATTTTAAGGCTTGTTGTAGAAGGGTTTTGAGGAAAATATATTGAAGTATATTTAATAGTTAAGAACATGTGGAGCCTAATGGTTAAGAACATGTGTTTCCCCTTAAGAGGTCACAAGTTCAAATCTAGAGGGGGGTAGGGTATGTATACCTTCGTAGACATTACCAGTCAAATCGTTGGGCGGAGGGGGATTCCTTGTCCAACAAACAAGGGGTTATCATACACCAATCTGGTGTGGATTGGTTGTGACCTTAAAAATAGATTATTATTATTATTATTATTATTATTATTATTGTTAATGCACTTAGTTTATTTTTTTGGTATACCTTGTGGTGCATTGTGAGAGACACTTGTTAGTGGTCTTCGTATATGATTGGATTGATACATCCTTGAGGCTACATAAAAGTGAGGTTATGGAACATGGTTTGATGTAAGGGTTTATGGTATTTGGTTATGGATAGTGTGATGTATTGCTAGAGAACTTTTGATGGTTATATTGGCATATGTTTTGGTATAGGGTTGAGGTACATGTTGGGTACATGGCTGAGACAAGTAGTTGATGAGTTGGCACATACATTAGGTGTATAGTTGATGATATTGGTACATATTGATGAGTCATAGTTGATGTGTAGTTGATGCATGATTGGTACATACTTGGTACATGGTTGGAGGTACTTATTAGTAGTATTGTTGACACATGTTTTATGGATGATGTAGCATACTTGTCTTGGTATATTATTAGAAGCACATATTGATCTTGGTGATGATTATGAGTTGTTGTGATATGATTGGTTGATGCACATCTTGGTGATATTGTGCATATGGTTTAGATTTGTCATGGTGATTGATATAGGTGAGTAGAACTGATTTGGCTGATAATATTGATGACACAGGTTGTTGTGATAAGTTGTTTGGACAGGTTGTTGTGATAAGTTATTTCTACAGGTTTGGTGCATGGTTTATGCACTTGTTTATGGTACAGTTTGAGGTACAGGTTGATGCATGGTACATTTTGGCACATGTTATTGGTACATGTTGTTTACAGGTCATTGTTACAGGTTTATTATAGGTTTTTTGGTACAGGTTGTTATTGGTTGTTTTGTGAAGGTTGATTGGTACAGGTTTACAACAATATATCTGACAGTGATAGTGTGACAATGGTTCCATAATTCTTCTTATATTTAAGGGTGGTTGGATGGGGTAAGGATAGGTGGTTGTAGCCACCTTCCAGTTGTATCTAGAGAACATAGGGGGTTCTAGCTTCCTTCTGGTTGTAGCTATAGAATTGGGGAGTTGGAGCTTCCCTCAGTTTGTAGCCTGAGAAACTAGGGGGTGAGAGCCTCCTTCTAGTTGTAGCTGGAGAATTGGAAGTTGGTCCTTCCTTGAATGTAATTCTTGACATACAAGAAAAGTATCATGTGGTTTTCTCCCGCATTGGGTTTCCATGTAAATATTGGTGTATTGTGCATTGTGTGGATGTGTTTTTTATTATTTATTATGCATTGATGAATGTGAATGCCTATGATACAGTAAGATATTGATAATGAACAAATGAACATGGTTGAATAAGTAAAATAATATAATTTTTGGTTCACCCCCCTTCTCAGTAATCCAACATATACAAGCGCATACCTTTGAAATTTGCAACATCATTCAACTTGTCTTCTAATATGAAACTAGACCTGATATTGATAAGAAGAGGTTAGAAACTGAATAAAAATGGTTCAATTATTAGAACAATATAGAAACCCTAAAATTTCAACTTTGACCACAAAAACAATTTTGAGCAAAATTCAACATTTGACTTTGACTTTGACCCAAAAATTCAACCTTAACATTTTTTCTAGTTGAAGGTACCAATATGTACATGAGGCTAAGGTGCACTAGAATATCCATAAATTAGTTCCAATGCTTCACTTAAGGTGCCCAGTGAATTAGATTAGGGTTTCATGCAACTGCAAAATTAGAAACCCTAGTTGTAGCTGCAATTGGTGCTAGAATGAGGTTGACAAATAAATCTTGCTCTATATTCCAGTGGTTAGACTGTTTTGAAGGTAGTGTAGGCCCATAACCTATTAAAATATTTTATGTGCTCATTTATCCATAGACAATATCACAATATTGTCACCCAACCATAGGAATGCAGCCACCCCCAAGCACTATAAACTTTGCTAGATAAAATGATTCTGGAAGAAGCCATAGAACCAGCATATAACCAAGAGAGCACATATTTTTCCAAAGATAGTGCACCATAAAGAATGTCCCAAAAACATAAAAAAAGAACACTATTCAAATGCAACATTTGTAGTTGCACTTCTTCTAAGACATCACCAAGAATAACACCAATATAATTCAAGATGTCACCAAGAATATCACCAAGAGATACTAGAATATAGGGAGCATATCTTAGGCTAGATAGTGCAAGAGAGAGAGACCAAGAATCACCATAGAAGATGTACATTCCAAACTTGTAGTTGTAGCTCAAAAATTGCACTAGACTTGACTAAGAGAGCGAGTGAAGTGAGTGAGAACAAATGAGCTCAAGTGCCCTCTATTTATAGTGGTTCTTGTCACTTGTCTGGGATGAATTTTCCTTCTAGAAGATAATACTTTAATATTAATTATTTTACTGAGCCGACTCGTCTTCTAGGGTTTCTACACATTTTTTTAGGGTTTCTCTTGCTTCCAAAAAATTCTATTCTAGCCAAAGGTTACACATGGAGGTTAATACCTCCTGCAGCTACCATAATATCAACAGTTAGGTCCCTAACATGCTCTCCCCCTTAAAAACCATTCTTTTCCTCAAGGCTGGAGATAAGGAAATTGTTGTATAATGGTGGTGGGATCTTAGGTGGCATATTCTAGAGTTTTTTCAATCCACTGCACTAACACTTCCTTGATGGTGTGTTGATGAAGACAATACTCTTGTTGGTCAAAGACTGCTTGGGGATGGAACCAAATGGAACCTTCTTCATCCAACTCAAGGAGGCTAGTTTGAGTTTGGAACTTAGCTCCAATCACCTTATTTAATCATCAGACATGAAAAACATGATGGATCTTAGAATCACTAGGCAGAGCTAACTCGCAGGCGACTAGCCCTACATTCTTCATAATTGTATAAGGACCATAAAATTTTGGAGCAAGCTTCTGAAAATATTCATCTTTGAGTAAATTCATCCTATAAGGTTTCAGATCAACAAACACCTGGTCTCGTTCAAAAAATTGATGTTCTAAATGACCTTGATCAACTTGCTGCTTCATACGATTTTGATCCATCACCAAATTTTCTTTAGGGGTATAGAGAATGGAATCACGTATTATAATATTTTTGTCAACTTGTTGAACCTTCGAGTAATCTGGAATGTATGAGAGAACCGATGTTGGATTTTTTTTGTGTATTGCTTCAAAAGGATTCACATGAGTAGTTGTATGGTAACATGTGTTGTACCACCATTGATCTAGTGGTAGAAATTAATCCCACTGATGTTGTCGATCATATGAAAAACATCGTAAATATGTTTCCAAACAATTTTTGACAATTTTGGTTTGGCCATCGGTCTAGGGATGACAGACGATGTTGAGATGCAATTGGGTTCCCTGTAGATTGAACAATTCTTTCCAAAAAATGTTGGTGAATATGGGATCCCTTTCAAAGACCAAGGGTGATTTTAAGAACCCCCCCTAAATTTATATGTATAATAAATGGGTGAATTAAAATGACATTTTATCAATAATATAATATTTATATATAATTTTTTGGCTATTCTTTTACTATTTTATAAAATCTTGTAAAATCTTGGCGAATCTTTCACTGAATTATAAAATCTTGTAAAATCTTGGCGAATCTTATACTGAATTATAAAACCTTGTAAAGTCTTGGTGATTTTTTTGATAAAGTATAAAACCATATATAATAATAGGATAATGTATTAATTAAATTGTAATATAATCACTTTACATATTTGGAAAAAGAAACATAACTTTTCCATCCTCTAGACAACATTGCAAGCATTAGGGGTTTTGTTTGTTATGGTTCCCATTGTACGTTTGCATATCCCTTTATAAGTTTTGATGATTTTCACCACAATGTTCATATGTGTTTATCCTAACCACCACTTCTATCAAGCTCAAGAGATATTAATCTTTTCTCTGACACTTCTACTATGGATTATTTATTAATGATTCATCAATTATGAAAGGACCCTTCAAACAAGTTTATCATAGGATGTTCCTAAATAGGAGTGGACATTATTCTATCAATGAATAACTCCAAAAGTATAAGGATATTGATAGGTCACATTCCATGCATGACTTCCTCTCTAATAATCCATTTGCACCCAAAAAGAACCCCTTTCCAAGGAATAGAGATCACTTTTACTCCGTATATTTTTGTTAGCTTATAAAAAAGTTAAGGGACACATAACTTTGTAATAAATGTTGGGCATAGATTAGGCCTTAGAACTATAGGGAAAAAAAACACACATTTAGCATAAGCTTTAACTATTGGATACAAATGAGACCATAAAATCTTCTAGTGGGTATAAAATTAAACCTTAAAATTGGCATTAATTGCATCCAAGATTTATTTGATGAGACCATAAGCACCTTCCCGAAACATATTAAATTGAGACATTCTTCCAAGTTCTCGAGCTCTTAACTAGAAATATTTCTTCTTTGTATCTCCTTATTGGATAATAGAATTTAGTTAGTTTCTAGGTCTTAGATATCATAGATTATATCTACTTTCATAAGCGTTGCATTTGCACTCCCACTCATGGATTGATTATGATGTACCTAGTACTCCCTTCAACCTATTCATGGTAATTTGTTGGAGAATAATAAAATTATCATATATTATTTTACCTTATCCATATCCAATTTAGTTCTATTCAAGACAAGGTAGGGCACAACACTTGTAATTTTTTCGATCAAGTTTCTTCATTATTTAGGGAAACTGGTTAGAGATAATACCACCACGTGCTTTAGTTCTTTTGGGCTCACACCTTCAAGTAATGCGCACACATCACTCATAAAAAATTTCATATACAAGTTTCCTACACTCAAGGTGCACGTGGGAAAATGTATGGGAAGGATTTTCCTACACATTAGGTGTAGGTAAGTACCTAAAATAGGATGTTTTCACAAACTGACCAAAATGTGTATCTAGTGATGCCAAGTCTAATTTCACAAGACAAAGTCTTAAAATCCTTGTCCATGTGTGTGATTTACTACAAATGGGAAAAATGTAGATGTAAGTGATGCCAAAATTCATCATGTGATGTTGCATGATGTGACATTATGTGTCCCATCAATATCCTGAAACAATGGCTTCCCATACTCACACCCACCGACCCTAGCAAAACTTGGATATTATTTATTACTACAACGAAATTTCAATTGTGGAATTCTCCAATTTCTTTCCAAGATGAATAAATTGAACAGTATTGCGCATTATTAAGGAATCTAACAATAATGAACGAATTGAACCTTGATCATTATTCTAGTCACATGGGTGATTTCCTTAAAAATTTAGTTGATCACAAGACATAAAAGAGAACAAAGAACAACTTTATAGTTATGAAAAATAATAGGAATATTAATTAAGAACTAAATAACATGGTCACATGCACTGCACATCTTGTATATAAACCTTTCTAGGACTTCATCCATTTAAGCTACAAAAAATGGTTTTTTGTTTCCTTTCCAACAAACTCTAGAGTATCTTTCAACATCCAAGCAATAAGAGAGATATTTTCCTTACTAGTATTAAAGATCCAATGAGTGTGTCAAAGGGATTTTAGTGGGATAGATGTTGAAGAGTGAAACACAACTATGGTTGGTGAGTTTGAGACATTGATGAAGAATCAAACTTCGTGATTGACCCCACTACCTACAAGAAAAAATCGTCTAGGATGTTAGCATGAGTGGGAAAAGTATAAAACTTGTGGATCTATTGAAACATGCAAGGCTATATTGGTCACCAAGAGTTATCCCCAAGAGGGGATGAATTCAAGTAAAATTTGCATCAATGGTGCAACAAAACAAATTGAAGCATGACATCTAATTAAGAATCCAAGACCAAATGTGTATGTTATTGTCTTTCCATAAGACTTGGAAAATTTCTCTAGTAACAAATTCTATATTGTACATCAATGGATTTACCCAAATTGTATCCAATGTAATAAATATACTATTCCTCCATCATACCTAAGACAATGACCAATGTATTCAATGATGAGAATAAACACATTTGGATTACCTTAATAAAAAAATAATGTTAAAATAGATCATGTACAAGTTCAACAATTTGGTCCTTCCCAAGTTGGGACAATAGTCAAATTTAAGTTAAATGACAATGATATAAGAAATTACTAAGGTGTATAAAATCAATATTGAATATATCAAACCATTAGAAGATCCCCCATCTATCACTCTCCCTTCAAAATGATTATTTAGAATATGTGACCTAGAGTATGTTAAGAGTACAATTTGAAAATGTTACCAGACTTTCCTTGGGTAATAGAACCATAGACTAATCAAGGAAAAATTTAATGAGGATAATCATAAGTTACAATAATTGAAACTTTATAACCTCAGTGATAATTCATGGAAAATACAAACAATGGAATTTCTTACATGACTATCTTTTCTAGAATAGATTTCCATATTATACACTCATGGTGACTCAAGCAACTGCCACTAAATGGGATCTAAATAAGCAACAAAATACCCATGTCAAATATGAGCTTGTCCTTTTTATTGTTCGAAGAATCTACCTTCTATCCTATGAGTGAACTCTGCAACTCATCCTTTTAGTTATTGGTGCAAGGAGAGTTTTTATACCACTTTATTTAATTTATTCGTTTGATTTGAAGAACCCAATTCTTTCTCTTTCTCTTTATATAAATACCACTAGTAATGAGAATGAAACCTATTCTAAATTAAATATGATAATTAGTATCCTTCTGGAATATGTTATAGAAATTATTGTCAACCTTTCTTGTGGTAATCATTGTGCAACATATCTTACTCCTAAGCCTAGATATTCACCAATGATGTTGTTATCACTGAGTAAAATGTTGGGCTGAAGAAAAAATCTACAAAGGTAACCTACAAACCAACTTTAAGACTGGAAGCTAGCCCTTCCAATATAGAGAGGGCCCTCTCTGAGACTTGAAATTTGATATACAGATTGTTTTTGAGCTGATAGCTAGGTTTAGATGATCGAGGTAGTTTTTTCTAGGTTTTCTAGAAAGGAGGTATAGTATCTCTTGGGATATGGAGTCAACCCCTGAAAAAAAAAAAAAACAATGACTTGTAGGTAGAACTTTGTTGCTTGTTTCCACAATTCCATGAAAACTATTCCCTTCCTCTCTTGTGCCCATGCGATACATTTAACACTTGATTTCCCTTCAATGATATTGGCACCTATGAATGGTCTAAACCCTGACGCTCAGTATGTGAGAAAAACTGCATGTACATATGAGGGTTTGAATAGTCATTTTCAATGTACATCAAGCATTTGAAACCCTTGGTCCCAATTCTATTTGACACATTTTACAGCTAGAACACCCCTTCGCTAGCTTCTCCTTTGGTCGCAGCTTGTGCTTGAACGAGACTTGGCGCTTGGTCAATGTGTTGGGATTTGATGAATGCCTGAAACTTGCACTAGCATTCTTGAACATATGACCCTATTATAAGCCCAAACATAACATATGACCCTGTTATAACCCCAAGAACACATTTTTGACAAAAAGCCAAAAAATCATAAATTTTTAATCATAAGAAGACCCAAGGATAAATTGGCTATAAAGATTAAAAATTTATATTTCCCCAAACTTAGAAAATATTGCCCAAAGCCACATTTTTTCTAATACCCAAAAAAATCAAGAAAATTTTTTTGCTCAATCTCTCGACCAAATTGCAATTTTTTTTAAAAAGGTACATGTGCTAACAAATGTAAGAATTTCATTCAAACTACATAAAGAATATGGGAAGGTCACTCACGTTTTCTCTCCAATGAAATAGCTCAAGTATCCACATGCATTCACAATTTTTCTATACTAAGTGAAATGTATTTTGAATGGAAATAATCCTCTTGGTTCTCTAGAAAGAAAGGGCACTCATATCAATAGATATTGTAAGAATTTGGTTGTAGTAAGTTCCTATAATGACTTATGAAACATGCTAAGAGTTGAGCTTATCTGAAAGAGGTATTTTACATCATTTTCTTGGGCGATATGATCAAAAGAATTTTCTTGGGGGATATGATCAAAAGACAAGATTCAACCAAAGGAGATTATTTTAAGGGGATTCATTATATAGCCCGAGAGTAAATCTTATACTTGATGCCCTCCAAGATACAGGGTTTATGCCAACCCATATGCCATACACCTATAGGGTGTACCTTCTCACATATGGGTCAGAAAATAACACCAACATTATATGCCTAGGTTGGTCATGTTATGATGTTGATGTCATAGTGCCAGTACAATTCTCTCATGGATGGTCATATCCCCATTGCTTAAATTCATGCATGTTTAATGGTATGAAGGATGAGATTATCTTTCTCCCATCATACAAATATCCTCTTATTGTGACCTTAATTCCATATATTTAAACTGACTTAGAAACATGGCTTTCTCACCAACATGATGGAAATCACATCCACCTATCTTCATTCTCCTACCAAATAAAAAGTTTTTCATCCTACATTTTTATTCAAATGAAATGGACAAAATTACATTATTCTTCTTTGAAGTGCCATAAATAATATTTTTCTCTACTCCAAAGAATTATTTATTTCACTTAGGCACAATTCCAACCTATAACACCTATTTCAAAGGTTCTTTTGTTTTTTTATATACAACCCAGTTTGTTTTGCCTATCATCCTAGGCCTATAAGTAGCACTGAAAGGAAATAATAACTTGTCCATTTGTTCCTTTGAAAGTCAATGATCCATATTTAAAAAAACTTTGGTGGAAAACACATTAAAACATAGAGTTTAATATGTTCTATAAGAGATGTGAAGAAAAAGTAAATTTCAAAAATACACACAATATTGAAAAAATCACAAACTTTATTGCCTTGAAAGGAACACTCTACAACCTAGTATGGAGGTAGATGTATGATGTGTGTCCCAAATAGTATAAAATTTAAATTCAAAATAAAAATACAAATAAAAATTATATAGATAAAAATATGACGTAATAATATGAATAAAATATTAAAATATTTGTGTACATCGGTAGCAATCTTTCAAAAGAGATGTGAATCTGCTATCGTTCTCCAACTTTTTACAAGAGGTTTGTGCACCTATTTATCAGTATGTAAATCATAAATGAAAAGACTAGAATGGGAGGCCATGAGGTGCAACAAGTTGGATATGTGATGGTCAATTTGGTGGAGTCATAACTTTTTACTCCAAAATCATAATTGAGTGTTCAATAGCTAGTTTCAGGAGAAAGAAACCAATAGAAACATCACAAAAATTGTGATCTTTTTTTTACCCAAAACTACAAAATTCAGGGATTTAATCCAAATGGCCCAAACAACCACTTGGATAATTAAATGAACCTTCTTTAAGATCCATCCTTACAAAAGGCATGAAGTAGTCATATACATGATGGAATTTTCCTAGTAAGAAAGACTACTTCATAAAGTTTGAGACACAATAGTATGGTTTTGATTGCCACAATTTATTTTACTTTCACAATCATGCTTAGTTTACATTTCCCCCTTTCCCTGATCCATGTATAGGTGAAAGGGCATTGATAGGAGAAGACACCACCATGAGGGGTCAAGGGTTTTTCTCCCAAATAAATAAATTGTTCCCTACCCCATCATTCAAAAAGTATCACCCTTTCTATCCCCTCATTAAGAATAATGAAGAAATTGATGTCAGGGTTGAGGGGATTCTTGTTTTTCATAATGAAGAACTTGATTTTAGGGTCGAGGGGATTCTTGTTTTTCGTTATTACATCTATGATAAGCATAAATTTCCAAGTTGAATAGACAGGTTGGTTAGAAAGGTTGGTTAGAAGTGAGAATGAGATGGCCATTCCAACAAAAAACCAATATATTTACCAATCACACTTATGCCTCTCTTAAGTGGAAAATTCATAAGAAGAAATCTTGTCAGCTGACCAAACCCCCCTTTATTACTAATCTCACATGAAACAAGAGAAAAGGAGTTGGCGTTTTATGCCAAGGGCTTCGATAAATATGAAAATTTGTTTTCAACTATCCTAACAGACTTTCCTCGCCTGTGGTTGCTCATATGACCATTCCGCCTAGTGGTGTATAAACAAATATGTATCAGACATCTTAGTCTCTTTGTCAAAAAGGTAGGGGTCTTGAAAGGTCATCGTAGACTCCATGTTGGTGACATTCTTATGGAGTCCAAGCACCTAGAGCCCCCACCATACCCTTTCTTTGTGCATCAATATAGCTTAGAGACAACAGTGTATATAAACCCATATGAATAATTTTACACTATCAATGTGGGATTAAAATTCAACAGGGCATTTAATGAGCACCGACGATCTCTTGATCATATGATTGTTGAGTCTCTAAGTCTTTCTCTGTAGCGATTGACTGTTGTAAGCTCACGAGTCTCTGGAGTACCTTTTTAGTTGATTGCTAGAGGTCAGTGAGATACAAGAAAGCTTCATCTACATCATCATAAAGATCCATAAAGCTCTCTTCCACATATCTCGCATGGATTTTGGGGTAAATCTTGTTGTTTTTCTTTCCTGAGAACGAGTTTATTTTGTGGATGAGAGGGATGGTGAAGCTCCTTGTGAGCACAACTCCACTCCTCGTGGATGTGGAAGTTATAGCGCTTGCATTCGTATCTGAAACCATAATATAATTCCTTGAAAATGCTACATATGAACTTAGAACCTTGAAACAAATAACGTAAAGCGTGATCATCGTGGGAGTAGAAATACTCCTACTCTATCATGTCCTTGGCTGCTAATATGTATAATTCCTTTTAAATGGTCAATCTTCCACTGCAAGAAAATGTACTTCATAATATCCATACTAATCTTCTTATAGTAATTTGGATCAACAGCCTCAATTTTTGTTGCCCCACTGAGAGATCTTGTATCTACATGACGTCGATTGGGAACTATGACGCATTCTTGATGTCACTGCAGGCTTATATAGCTTTTTGGATATAGGGTTTACTCATTCACTTTCATGGTGACAAATACTTCATTAAAATGGACCATACAACCAAAATGTATCCCCAAGACACCGATTATGCAAGAGGCGTTTGAATAGAGGTAGATCCTTTCAAGTATGGAATTTGTTTTCACTAATTCATTCTTTGTTTGGAGAATCTCTTGGTTGGCACTGTCTTCCTTCAGAAAGCATCCAAGTGTGTCATTTGCAAGAGTTGCATCTCTTATAGCATGGGTTGTATTTTTTGTTTCTTTCTTGGAATGCACAACGACCAAAACTTGATGCTTGCTAGCAACTGACATCACCTTTTCATAACACACATCATTCATTTGATTTCTCATTTGCTCCTGTATTTCTAAAGTAAAGTTTGGCATGCCTGAGAAGGATGCACTGGAACTTAGATTCATAGATGAATCCCCAACTCTATTATGATTTTCTTCAAAAAGACCATTATTTACTGAAACATATTGTGGAGAGGGACCCATGGTTGAATGCCCATTTGTCATGGCATTAAATGTGGATGAAGTAGCTTGATTTTGTATTGATATGGTGCTTGACATTTCAACCATATTGTGGAGATCCCATGGTGACATCCTACCAAACATACCAGATCCTATGGTGACATCCTACCAAACATACCAGATATTGTTTTGACCAAATCAAGGGTGAATTTTCCTCCACTTAAAGAAACCAAGGAATATGGATCAACATTTTCCATCAAACTCTGCATAGTTCTGAACATATCAGGATTTTCACTCAAGTTCCTCAATCTCTCATCATACATCTCCCCATTGGGTGCATTAGGTGCTTGAAATATATCTTTCAAGAACCCATTTGAACCTCTGACCCCTGCTCATCATCACTTATATCTTCTATAACATAAGTCACCATTGGAGCTGACTGTGTATGCTTTTTAGTAGCCATCTGAATATCTTCTTCCTCGGTTATCTCTATCTCTAGTCTTTTTTATGTTCAAGTTTATTTCTTGATTACCAACTTCTTACTCTGTCTTCTTTTCTTTTCTTTTCAAGTCTACAGGTTCAATTCTTTTTTTCTTTGTTCAAGTCTCTTCCTTATTTATTCAAATCTATTTTTGATTGTTGCACCATGTAGTAAGTTATTTGATAGGTCTTGTTTCACTAATAACATAGTGCTTGTTGCATCATGTAGTGAGTCATTTGTTGGAAATACTAAAACAACTGAGAGGGGGGGGTGAATCAGTTGTATATAAGCTTAAACAATTTTAAGTCTGTTAAAACATTATTAATCTTTCTTCATGTGGTCATCAACAATATACAACATATGAACAGTAAAAGTAAAGACCATCAGTCACACATGAAATACACACAGAGACAGATTTTCATGAGGAAACCCATAAAGGGAGAAAACCTCTTCTTCTTCAAAATGATAGGTAGTCTTTTGCAGTTCTGTACATCATTTACAATTGAGCACCAACTCAATGTGAGGCTGCTACCTCTGTCTTACAAGCTGCAACTTGTTTGAGAGCTCCAACTCTCTGGTTTCTCTAGCACCCACTAGAAGGAAGCACCAACTCCCTGAGTATTCCAGCACCAACTAGATGGAAGCACCAAATTCCTGAATGTTCCAGCACCAACTGGATGGAAGCATCAAATTCAAGTTACACAGGCTCCAACCTACATAATAGATAACACCTGTTCTCCCTAGAACCACCCTGCCACCCTTGTTTCTCTGGCTGCAACCAGATGGAAGCTACAACTTCCTGTGTTCAAGAACCCACTTGAACTTCTAAGGACAATAGTCCTCCCGAGCACCTCCCAACCACCCTTGTTTTATCAAAATAATGAATACAAAGACAATTTCTCAGATGAATCAATTCTTACCGTCCTTTCTTTGTTCTATAAGTCTGATCTGTTCTGTTATTCTACTCTTCGTTTTCTCTTCCTCTTCTATTCTGCTCTGCGTTCCATTTTACTCTGCACATCTGCATCCTTTCCTATCACGCATCCTCTTCTGTATTCTTCCTTACTGTCTCATTCATTTCCTCCTCAGAAAAGCTAACTCGACACAGTCTATTACCACTTCTTTTATACACACAGACATAACGTTTCAACTTCCCAACTCCTTGGGCAGACTACCGACAATTGTCCAGCCAACCGAAATGCCAACTGATCGACTACTAATGTGCGATCATGAGTCTGTTTTACTAACAGATTTTTAACTGAGAGTGTTAAGTGTGTGTGGAAGAATAGTAACCCTCTGATTACATTCAAACCTTATTCGCACCGTTGGATGATCTTTATCATGCTTTGCCTTTAAATCGGGTTTCGGCATTTCGGCATTCCTTTGCCCAAGTTTCTCAACACTTACATCGCGATCTCTGAAAATCTGAAATGGAGCTTATCTGGGCTGACTCCTTCTCTTCCTGTGACCAAGAGCTGTGACCACAGTTTTATGCGAAAGGGGCTTTCACTATTTCGCATATCGCGAATTCGTAATAAAGATTAGATCAACGGTCCTGGTCAGATCTTGTCTCAATGGTCATGATTGTCTCGTGATATCGCATATCACGATTTCGGCATTGTTGCAGTGTGTTCTTGTCTCCTTGATATCGCGATTCGCGAAACTCCGACGTAGAGTTTGATCAACGGTCCGGGTGCTACCTTGTCTATACGGTTACGATTATGTCGCGATATCGCGTATCGCGATTTCGGCATTTCTGTTGCATTTGTTCACTTGCCATTCCATGTTGTGATCCCTGAAACTCCGACATGGTCTAGAATCAACGGTCTAGATCATAGCCTGATCTGACGGCTCAGATTGTATCGCGATTTCGCATATCGCGAAATTGACACTCCTGAGGTCAAGTGACTTTGTTACTTCAAAGTTCGGATCCCTGATGCCGATGCGCCCCTTTCCACGCATAGCCCTACTGGCTATAGGCCTTGGCCCATATGACTGTCAACACATGACCTCGGTCAAACCTCCCATTGGGGTTTCAGCATTTTCGATGTCACCATGCACATGCCTACGGAATTCCCGATCCTCCGATCTCCGATTCTTCGATGAAGGAAATCAACGGTCCAGATCTCATTCTTTCTTTAACGGCTGCGATCAAATCGTAAAATTGCATATCGTGATTTCGGGGTTTTCGTTGTCAAGTGTATTGGACATTTCAAAGTCCCGATCCCCGATTCTCTGATTCTTCGATGAAGGAAATCAACGATCCAGATCTCATTCTTGCTTTAACGGCTGCGATCAAATCGTGAAATCACATATCGCGATTTCGAGGTTTTCGTTGTCAAGTGTATTGGACATTTCAAAGTCCCAATCCCCGATTCTCTGATGAAGCCTTCTGTCGAGCTTCTCCCGGTGGCGCCCGATCGCTGCCACGCTTATCTCCCTCACAGCTTCTGCAGATCTGACGGCTGACGGGTGTCTTCTTCCGATCTGACAGCTCAGATCCTCTCTCTGACAAGGGCTGTAAACTGCGGTCCAGATTCATTTTGGATTCAACGGTTATGATTGAACCGTGATCTTGTTGCAATCTGTCTGCATACTAACCCATCAATGACAACAACCATTCGTTGTATGCAACTTTGACATCAATGACAACAACTCTCAACACCCATTCACTGCTTGTTCAATAATTGCCAATAATCTCCCCCTTTGGCATTGATGGCAACACAAGCACCCAAATGTATTCAGATTCAACTCTGCTCCCTGCTTCCGACTTTGCGCTGACTCTACTCTGCTCCTGAAGCATATCCTTTCTCCCCCTTTGACATCAATGTCAAAGAAGAAGCATTCTTCCTCTGATCTTGTTGCAAAACAGACTCCCCCTATCATCTATAAGAATTTAGGAAAGTCACCAGATATTCAATAAGCACTCCCCCTGACTAGGTGCACATTTTAGACATAAGATTTTGTAACCCCCAGCTTTTGACGAAGATATCCAAAAGGGGTCGCAGCTAATGGTTTAGTAAAAATATCAGCAATTTGTTCTGTAGAAGGTATATAATTCAGCTGTACAATTCTGTTTGTAACTTGTTCTTGGAGAAAATGATACTTGATTGGAATATGCTTAGTCTTGGAATGAAGAACAGGATTCTTGGAGACACTAATGGAACTTGTGTTATCACAATGAATTGGAATAGGATCAGTGTAAGTTACCTTCAGATCTGCAAGATTTTGTATCATCCATAAGATTTGTGTGCAGCAAGTAGCAGCAGTAATGTATTATGCCTGTATAGTGGATAATGAGATGGATCCTTGCTTATTACTAAGCCATGCAACTAATGAGTCACCCAAAAATAATGCTCCTCCGCTGGTTCTTTTTCTCTCATCAACACAATTTTCCCAGTCTGCATCTGAATAAGAAGTTAACTGGAAATTCTAATTTCTAGGATACCACAGTCCATAGGTCATTGTTCCCTTCAAGTATTTAAATATTCTCTTGACAGCTGCCAAATGACTTTGTTTAGGAGCAGACTGAAAACGACCTACCATTCCAACAGATTGCATTATGTCAGGACGAGATGCAATGATGTACATAAGTGTAACATCCCACTCTGGCGCACTGAGAACACTTATTATTTGAGGACACTTGCTCGCAAGTGACCTGGACCCTTTTTATGTTAGACCTTTTATATTTGAGTATGATGTGATTGACAGGTGACGTGATGTGTTACTATTTGATGTAGACAGGTGCTATTGACTCAGTTTCATTGAGTGTGCAGGGTTTTGACCTTGAGGATGCAGAGGCATCGGCAGAACCCCCTTGGACTCCGGATTGAGTCAGGGAGTGTGCTTTTGGGTTGATGTGTTTATTATGATGTTTCATTTGATTTGATGTTTTGATGTCGACATTTCTGACATGATTATTGGTGATGCAGGCTGACGATAGCTTGCCGAATTGACTCACATATGGAGTAAAGGGGCCACACACAATTGCAGAGAGGTTGAGGGAGGGGGGTGGACAGCAGCCCTGCCACCGCCTGCTAGCACTCCTGCCATGGCTCGAACTGTAGGTTAACGATTACCTAGTTCGAAAGGACCCACGATGCCATGAGGGCCGACTGCGACAGTCGCTCACGATGATTCTAAGGGGCGCGCAATAAGGCGGGGGGCTTATTCCTTAGAGCCCTTAGTCTCCTACTAGTTCACCTGGCGGAGTATTGACTCCAGGGGTTATAGAGGTCTACCAATCAGTTCAGTCGGCGAGTGGCACCCTTGGAGCACGTGGTGCATCCTGAAGGGCACATCGCACAGAAGAAACTTAGACGGCGAGTGGCACCCTTGGAGCACATGGTGCATCCTGAAGGGTACGTCGCACAAGAACTTCCAGAGGCGAGTGGCACCCTTGGCGCACGTGGTGCGACCTGAAGGGCACGTCGCGATAAATATGGTTGATGGAGTCAGCCTAATTAGCCCTAAGTCTTCAGCACCTGAATAAAACCTTAAGCACTACCCTTAACCAATCGTCGCCTAGCTCAGAATCTAAACCCTAAGCCTAAGACCTTCTAGAAACCGGGGGGGGAATTTAGTGTGGCCT
>ML829253.1:18832-30386 GCA_009831015.1 Picea engelmannii | reverse complement strand
TACATGACATGCTTTAACAAATACACATTATTAATTTAAACCTATAGATAATTCAAATATATTACATTTTTAATAAAACTTAAAGAACTTGCCTTGCTCTCTTTTTGGGATGAGATACCATCACGCATGTTGAAATAAGTTGTTTTCCTTGAACTTCTATTGGCCATCTTCTATAAAAAAGAAAAAATCAGGAATCATTAGATATATAAATTTTGAAATATTTTTTACAAAACAAGATTTTGGTTTGTATAATTAAATAGTATGCATTGCTATGTTACACATATGTGTAAGCATTGGGATATGATTATCTTGATGTTACAAAATAGAAAAGGTTTTATTTACAAATTATTATATTCACGTGGTGCTCTATAAAGTAATAGAAGCACAAGTGCCTTGTCATTGTTTATTGTGCACTTCCAAACCCGTGAATAAATTTAAAATATGACGCTTTCAGTATTAAAAAAAAAATATTTACATTTTAAATGCAGTGGTGTTATTGACAATAACATATGCAACACTGCATTATTCTTGTACAATGTGTACCACTAACCACAAAAGTGTTTTTGTTAAATAAAAATGATAGTGGAAGGGTTTGGGATCTAATGCAATGAGTGGTCTCATTGCAACGGATACTAAAATCCCCATATACAAGTAAATAAACCCTATAAAAATATATTTCAAAAAAAAAACTCCTTGTAAAATATAGAGAGGGAAAACAAAAGAAACAACAAGAAAGCTAAGGCTTCCAATACTAAAGATAACTATGAAACCCTTTTGTTTTTTTTAGAACGCACTGAAAAATTGTTTGCCTCAAATAGGGGAAATATTGAGATGATCAATAGAATGAAAT
The DNA here is from genome assembly GCA_009831015.1 of Picea engelmannii. NCBI lineage: Eukaryota > Viridiplantae > Streptophyta > Pinopsida > Pinales > Pinaceae > Picea > Picea engelmannii. Next base: position 29,536 of record ML829253.1, on the reverse strand, counting down.
CACATACCTAAAAGTGCTTCTTTGAATATTTGTATCTAACCTACGATGATCCCTTACAAATTTGGCTCTTCAAAAAAATATACCCACTCCAAAGGATTTTCTAGTAAATCCCTCTTGCACAAATATCCCCTCTAAATTTTGGCAAAAGAATGAAATAATGATTAGGGTTATCATTTATAAACATAAACATTTATAGAAATGAAATTCCCGCTCATTTTTCATTGTATATTTCAGTGCATTGATGATAAAGGCGCATTGATTTTTTTGTAACTTACTTTTTCGATCCTCTATAAAGTATAAATCACATTGTTTCACTTTTTACATAAAAATGCACCGACAAACAATTTAATTGACAATTGAAAACCTCTACAATTGAAATTTTGTGAAGGTTTTACTTTTTGAAGGAAAAAATGAAGGCCACTCTTCGGTGCCTCTCATGATTTAGCTCACCAATGTGTTTTTTATATATAGATGCACCGATGCATCATAAAATAATTAAACGCATCAATAACTTTTAAAATCCATTCAAAAAAAAATTGAGTATATATTGTTCTATGCTTCCCAAACATTCTTTTAATAATTTATTCATGTATTGATGATGATTTTGGTAGAAAAAAAAGGTTTTAATATAAAATTTCCAATTCTTCATATTCCATATCATTCCATATCATTGCAAGTTATTCAATTTCTCCTCTGCCATTTGCAGTCTATGTTGAATAGGTTCCTGACATTCAATAATGAAGAGAAGAAGAAGCCCAAGAAAAGGTGTCCATTTCTGGCCTCAGAGTGTCATGATCTCATAGAGATAGAAAAACATAGTTAGGAGATAATTTGAGAGATTGGAGGGAAGGTCATCGAGATTTAGAATCCATGCCTTAGAGAATACCATTTCTAATACCTCAATGGAGAAGATCATATTGGTAGGGTCTTGGGTTTTGGGGGGCAAATGGCTTGTCATGGAGAGAATGTGAAATCTATATTAAACAGGTTCCTGGAATTCCAGAATGAAGAGAAGAAGAATCCCAAGGAGAGGCATTTTTTCCTGGCCTCAGAGTACTGCAATATTGCAAAGGTAGAAAAATGGAGGAAACAAATAATACAAGAGATTGGATAGAAGGTAGTCGAGATTCATAACTTGAGCCTCGGTGAATACCGCTTATGATAAATCAACAGACAAGATCATTCTAGTAGGATCTTAGGTTTTGGGGGGTAAATAGTATGTAATGAAGAGAAGGTGCATTCTATGTCAACTAAGTTCCTTACATTCAAGAACGAAGATAAGAATAATCATGTTGGTGCATGGTTGGAGATTAGGGTTCTTGGAGTTTCCCAATAAAGGAACTGTTGTATTCTAGAGCGCTATCATATTCAACCTTCCACAAGGGAAGGAGGTCTCACCTGAAGCGTTGTCAAGACTTATGTGAAATGCAGTGAGGTCGAAGAGAATGTAGTGGTGGGAACAATGTAACCCAACTAGAACTAAGCACAGGATTATAAAATATTATACATGGACATCATAACCAGAATGGAATATTGAAATGCATAACCTATATGAAAATCCCTCTGATGAGAGTATTCCTAAGCATTAACTGAATAAGTAAAGAAACATAGATAACAGGTGTGCAAATGAAGATCTTAGAGTTCACACACAATTGAACAAATATTTAGGGCCCAAATAACATTTCTCATATATTCAATACTCATATATCAAAGGAAAGTATACAATAGTAGGATCCCACATGAGCGGAAGCTCTGTAACTACATTTCACAACTAGTTTGATCGCAACCTTGGAAATATAGCTAATACTTGACACGTTATAGATATAATTATCAGTGAAAACCTCATGGTTGAGATAGCTCAAGGTTCTACAATTAAACATAAAAATATATATCAATATCAACATATGCAATAGCATCAACAGCTTTGTCTCGTTTCATAAGTCTTTGTCTTATAGATTTCTATGGGACTTCTTGATTCGTCCATTACAGCTTCTTGAGTCTGCATATTATTGGTTTCCACTAGAAGGTTTTTGAACTTTTTGTTGTTCCTTCAAGGTAGTGAAAAACTTCATTCCTTTCTGGAACTCTGAGCTATCACTTTTCGTTGCTCGGATCCTCTGTTGGTGCGTTCTGTTGTTCCACAACACACTCTAACTACCTCAAAACTATGTTATTTTTGCAACATCGAGTCTTCTCCAAAAACGGAGGGTCCAACATGCCCTGACCACAAGTCTTGGTTCATCTTGAGTCAAGTATTCATCTATTCAATCTGACCTCCCTCAAACGGAGGGTCCAACTTAGGTGAAACCTCAAACTGTCACACTGGGCATCATGTTCATGTTGTTTCCATAGAAGAATCTAGTTATTGGACATAAAGATAAATATTAGGGTCAGCCTCTCGCTAAATAACATACAATAACTATATTCTATTGATAAAATGTCTTGTTTCATGAACTATTGTGCTTCGTTGTCAGTTGGATTCATCCGCAATCATCTTTTTTCCCATATAAATTGATCTGGTGGCATTTATTTTTCGCATCCAATGATTAAAAAATGATTGTGGAATAGAAAAGAGAAAGGAACCCTGAACTGGATTGTGAATTCCATAACCTACACTAGACTAATAATATGCAATGGGTTTCTTCAAGGTAAGATAACTAGAAGTACTTCCAACATTTGTTTCCTCTCTTCCACCTCACTAGTGTAGTGAGCCAGTGCTCGGTGGCTTGCATCTTTTATATTCACCTGCTTAAACTTGTATTGTTGTAGTCTAAAGGATTTCAACAGTAAATTATGCAAGTTTCAGCTGGAAACTGGCTACAAAGGAACCCTAGGGAGATCTCTCGAATTCCCCTCTTAGTTATTGGAGTTTAAATGGGGCATTCCTCTCATAATGAGATGGTAAACACATTCTCCTCACATTTTTAAAAAATATGGTTGGTTGGCTTCTTCCCTTCTAAGGATCTGGATCAGGTGGGTCATCGTATGCGAGCTTCATTATCTCCATAGCCCGTAGTTTTATAGGCTAACTCTTGCAGGATGAAATTTCTCCAGGATTTCTCCTTCCCTATAAAGAAACTTAGCATTGAGCAAGGACAACAGCAGAAGGATTTTCAAGGATTCATCACACACACCCAATATTTATAAGGTCCAGGTTTCATGTAGTTAGGCATGGAAGGGAGATGGTTCTTGGCCTTGTACAGAGGAAATAACAGTATGAAGGATACAGGGACATGGTCCCAATGTTGGACATAGTGGTATAATGTTTTCATTTATTTCAACCATGGAAATATATTACAATAGAACATAATGGCTAAATAACTTTAATCGAAGATTAGAAGAGATGGCGCATTAGAAATAATACAGGAGCTACAGTTTTGCGAGTGAAGAAATCCTTTTCTAAAGGATCAATTTATAGGAGTTGTTCATTCTTAGTTTGAGGCAATCCAGGACCATCAGATCGAGGTGGAACTGGAGGCTGGGAGAAATTAAATGACAACCATTGGATCAAAAAGGATCTTTGGGTGAGCTCTCAATCGTTGGATCAAGCAGTGGATAAATAACTTTCGTACTTTTCCACTTCGTCACTTCAGTGATTACTGGATACAAGAAAGAATCCATGAAATCCATGAAGTAGCGAACTCTCATCGATCATTGGATCAGATGAAGAGCAGGGAAATCCCTTCAACTGTTGATCAAGCATAGTGGAAGGATAGGATAAGCATGGACAAATGCATGAAGTCCCAGAGTAAAAGAAGGTCTTCGGATCAAAACAAGAGAATATCTACAATGGTGTATATATTTGGTGCTTCGGCAATAAATGGATGTAGAAAGGAGCCACAATATCCTGGAGTCCTAGAATCACCAAAATCTTGCTAGTCGTCCGATCAAGAATGAGATTCGGATAATGAAGATTCCCCTAGACTGTTTGATCGTGAAAGGGAAGGAATATTCAGCCCAGAATTGATCACTCTGGGATTATGAGGATTCCCAAACAACTAAAAATCCCAAATCCATGAAGTGAAAATCCATTACCTAGGAGGGAGACATGTGGCATAAGACAAAGACGACATGTGGCCAAATCATCTAGTGAAAAGTGTCAAGGTCTAATTGGCACATTAGGTATATGAAATTCATGAATTAAGGTGACATATGGAAGCCACTCAACCAGTGCCATATCAATAGTGATTTTAGCAAGCCACATCACTCTAGGATTACAGCCTATGGGGATGTTTAGCTTATCCTACTAGAAAAAAATACCTGAAGCACTGAAGGTCAAAGTAACGAATTAACGTTTGGTCATTTATCTAATATTATCTGGAATGTTTCTCGATTGTTGGATTAATTAAATGGAATAGGTTAATCATGGACCATTGACCGATAGGTAACAGTCACCTATACCATATGACCACTTCGACTGGTTTATTTCAAGGATTTTTGAAAACATCAAAAACTCCAATAAATTTCGAATACCCGGAGAGTCGGAGCTTCATTTTCCTAAGTTTATGGTCCTAGCTCCGAGTCATGTTAAATTTCTTAAGAAAATTGAAGGCCAAGTTCAAAAACTACACGGAAAATATGAATTAAATACTTTGGTTCTTATCCTAGGGGAATATGATGAATAATGTCAAGAGGGAGTGTCTATATGCACTTCAGTGAAATTTACTCTGGGAGAGTTGGAAGACTTCAAAGTCCAGAGTCACTAATTGTCGAAGTCCTGGAGTGAACGAGAACCTTTCATTTCTCTGAAGATTAAGTCTTTACCATCGATTTTGTTTAGGCTCCAGATAAGCAAGAACCGTCCATATCAAGGTGAAAATAAATCGCGATCATCGATCTTGATAAGTGATTAAGAACTTGTTTGGTTTAGTGCTTAGCCATTGTGTATGGTCATATGAAATAAAGGTCCTGAAGTGATTATGTGTGAAATTTAACACACTAAGGAATATTTTTTCCTCTGTCATGAAGGAACTTGAACCAGATAGGATTTGTATTTTCTCTTGATTGATCTTAAGTGATCCAATACATGCAATGCATTAGAGAGATAATCAAAAATCTCAGATCTGATCGATTTAAACTGAGAATGAATTAAAGAGGCATGGGATTGAGTTAAAAGAAATTGGTCCATATATGTGATTGATTCACAAATTATCCCTCTTACTAAATTAGAGAGATAATCAAAAATCTCAGATCTGATCGATTTAAACTGAGAATGAATTAAAGAGGCATGGGATTGAGTTAAAAGAAATTGTTCCATATATGTGATTGATTCAAAAATTATCCCTCTTACTAAATTGAAGAGATTCCACATTAATATATGAATAATAATAGAGGAAGATATCAATTATACGTTAAAATACTAACTTATTTGTTGTTAAACAAAATGAATAGGTGCATTGCTATGTATGAAGGACACAATGGTTCAATTTCACACCTGTTGGAATATTATATAAACAGAAATATATGGTGACAAGAAAGTGTATCTGTAGTCCAGATCAGAAGATCAAAAGCAGAAGTAGATTCCAACAAGGAAAATTAAATGTACTTATGCAATGTGGGTGGAAGGGAGGAGCAAGGAAGGATTCATATCCTTTTCTAAGTAAAGTGTGAAAATAAGGGAGTTGGTGTTTCCTAGGGTTGGTGCCCTAAAACAAGGGAGTTTGTGCTTCCTAGGGTTGGTGCCCTAAATCAAGGGAGTTGATGCTTCCTATGTTTGGTGCCCTAAAACAAGGGAGTTGTTGCTTCCTAGGGTTGTTTCCCTAAAAACAAGGGAGTTGATGATTCCTAGGGTTGGTTCCCTGAAGAAGGGGATTTGTGTCTCCAATATTTGGTGCTCCAAAGAGGATCGGTGTCCTTCACAATCACATATTATTCTTTATAAACTTTGTAATTCTTGTTAAGTATACATATATAATTGATTCTTAAATACAAGTCCATTGTTGATCTACTGTGATGATAAATAGAATAAAAAATTAATAGCTAATTGTTTAAAAAGGTAATATTGATTCACCCCCCCCCTCTCAGTATTTCCAACAATTGGTATCAGAGTGAGTGCCTTCAGCACAGTCTAATCAATGGAAGGTAGATCCTAAAAGAAATGAATCATCAAGAGGGAATGTCTTCCAACAAAACACCATTTTTTAAAGGAGATGATTATGCTCTCGGGAAAATAAGAATTAAAAGTTACATGTTGGCCCTTGGTTTTGATGTTTGTAAATTTGTAGAAAATGGTTACACTGCACCAACTACTCCACCCATAGATACTACAGAAAAGAAGATTTGTAATGACAACTCAAGAGTAGTCAATGTCATTCTAGGAGGATTAACAAATCCTATATTTGTGAAGGTAATGCATTGTAAGTCATCTAAGGAGATCTAGGACAAACTGGAGGTTATATATGAAGGAGATAGCAAATTCAAGGAAGCCAAACTACAAACCTACAGAGATTAGTTTGAAAATTTGAATATGAAAGAAGAAGAAACCAAAAGAAAAGAATAAATATTTAATAAGGAACTCAATGAAAAACAACAAACATGTAAGATATTGGAAGATGAAATAATTCAATTAAAAGGGAAACTAGAAAAATAAGACATTCATTCTAAGTTTGAAAACAACTCAAAAATCCTAAAAAACATTCTTAGCAATCAGAGATCATAAAATGATAAGACGGGACTAGGATACGATCCCTCTACATAACAGAAGAATGACAAATAGCCAATCAAGTATGCATATTCTCTTAAGAAATCCATAAGAAGAGAAGAAAATAAGGCAAGGAAAATACCATTGAAGATTGTCCCAAATAAATATAAATATCCACTCCCTACAACATAGATCAATATATTTTCCTTGGATATTGCTATTCCTACAATAATTTTGGACATTAAGCAATACATTGTAAAGCTTATAGAAAATACAATCCAACAAATGTTCAAAGATATGAAAACAATAAGAATAATGCAGAAAGAAGAAATTATAACTCCTTATCTCCCTTACAAGACTACAATGTTGAATGGTACAAATGTAACAAATATGGTCATGAAGCTAGTGAATGTATATTGTCAAGTATGACAAAAAGATAAATATCCCCAACAATCAAAAGGCATGGAAGGAAAAAAAAAATAAAGAAAACAGAGTGTAAAGTTTCCCTACATGCGAAAAAACAAGGATGTCAGTGGTAGATAGACAATGGATGTTCTAAGCACATGACTAAAGATCAATGCAAATTTCTCAAGTTAAAGAAGAAAGAAAAAGGAAAAGTCACCTTTGGAGATAATGTGTCAGCCAAGATACTGGGAAAAGGCACTGTCAGCCTAGGGAATAACAAGACCAAAGAAGAAAATGTACCTTTGGTAGAAAATATCAAGCCTAATATCCTAAGTGTAAGTCATACATGTGATCAGGGTCACATACTTACCTTTGATTCTCATAAATGTGAGATCGGAAGAAAATATGTCAGAAAGCTAGTAGTAGTTGCACCAAGAACATCTAGCAATGTGTACATCCTTGATATGGATGAAGAAGAAAAATGTTGTTTAAGTCAAGAATATGAAATTTGGCTATGGCATAGAAGGTTGAGACATTTAATCTTTGAAAAATTAATCAAATCCAATAAGAAGGAGGCGGTAAGGGATCTGCCAAAATTTATTAAGCCTTCGGACTCTATTTGTAAACATTGTTAAATAGGGAAGAAAACAAGAGCTAGTTTCAAAACAAAAGAGCATTCAACAACAAAACTATTGGAACTTATTCACACGGATCTATGTGGACCTACCAGAACTAAAATTATTTATGGAGAACATTATTTTATGTTGATCATTGATGAGTACACAAGAATGACCTGGGTATACTTTCTAAAAGAAAAATCATAATCCTTTGAAAATTTTAAAACATACAAAGTCCTTATAGAGAATGAAACATATCTCAAAGTTGAATGTTTGAGATCAGACAATAGAGGAGAATTCACCTCTAAAGTGTTCATTATTTTTTTTGAAAATCATGGTATCAAAAGACATTTTTCAGAATAGTCCAAGAAGCTACAAGAACCATGTTAAATGAAATCTGACTTCCAGAAACATTTTGGAGAGATGCAATCTACACAGCATTCCAAATACTTAATCGAGCTCAATTCTGACCCAACCATGAAAAAAATCCTTATGAGTTATTGTTGGGCAAGCTAGCATATGTAAAACACTTTAGAGTTTTTGGAAGTAAATTTTACATTAAGAATGATGAAGATAATTTAGGAAAGCTTGATCCAATATCTGATGAAGGCATATTTTTAGGTTATTCACCTAAGAAGAAATCATATAGATGTTATAATATTAGACTACTCAAGATAGTGGAAAGAGAAAATGTAAAGATAGATTATCTAAAACTAAAGAAGAGCATATCCCAAGACATATCTCAGAAAAAAGATGATGATAAATAATCTCAACAAGAAGATGATGATAAATAAACACAGGAAAATGAACCCTATACTGATGAACAATAAAATGAAGAAACACCCTTGCCAAAATATCCATTGAAAAGAGTTCAAAAGAACCATCCTAAGAGTCAGATCATTGGAGACAAAAATACAAGAGTGGAAAAAAGAAGGAAACTCACATTTGACTCAGATCAGGCAATGTTTTTTATGATAGAAACTAAATCGTTTAAATAATCCAACAAAATTAAAGACTGGAAAAAGGCAATGAATGAAGAACATGACTAGATAGGGAGGAACCAAACTTGGAATTAGTTCCAATATCTAAGGAAAATAATGTGGTAGGAACTAAATGGATCTTCAAGAACAAACTAAATGAAAATTGGAATATTATAAAGAACATAGACATATTAGTTTGTAAAGGGTATAATCAAGTAGAAGTTATTGATTTTGAAGAGATTGTTTCTCCAATAGAAATACTAGAAGCCATCAGAATGTTCATGGAATTTTCATGCTTCATAAATTTCAAGATTTATCAGATGGATGTCAAGACAGCATTTCTGAATGGAACTCTTGAAGAAGAAGTCTATGTTGAACAACCATAAGGATTCATGTTAACAGAAAATCAAGACTATGTGTGCAAGATAAAGAAATCTCTGTATGGTCTTAATGAAGCCCCAAGAGCATGGTTTTTAAGGCTATATCAGTACCTACAAAAACAAGAATATAAGAGAGGGATTACTGAAAACAACTTATATATCAAAATTTATGATCAAAATATGATTGTTGTGGTAGTATATGTCGATGATATCATATTTGGGAGTAATCTTACTATAATGAGCATAAAATTTGAAAATGAAATGCAATAAGAGTTTGAAATGTCTATGTTGGGATAATTGCATTTCTTCTTAGATTTACAAGTCACTCAATCAGAAAAAGGAATATTTATTTCCCAAATAAAATATATCAAGGAAATTTTGAAGAAATACCAAATGGAAGATAGTAAACATGTAAGTACTCCCATGGTCACTAGGTGTAAACTGATCCTAGATGATGACTCACAAAAAGTAGATCAAACCATGTACAGATCAATGATCATAAGTTTTCTCTATTCAACAACAACTAGACCTAACATAATGCAAGTTGTAAGACTAGTGGGAAGATTTCAATCAGCACCTAGGAAAACTCTTCTAAAAGAAGTAAAAATAATATTAAGATATCTTAAAGGGACCTTAGAATTTGGATTATGGTATCCAAACAATAAAGAGTTTACATTAAATGCATACACTGATGTAGATTCAGTTGGTATTATAGATGATAGGATAAGAACTAGTGGAGGATCATTTTTTCTGGGAAAATGTCTGGTAGCATGGCTAAGTAAGAAACAAACATCCACATCACTATCCATAGCAGAGGCAGAATACATCATTGTTGCATCCTGTTACACACAAGTTATTTAGATGAAGAAAACATTAGAATATTTACAAATAATATATGATGATCCCATTATTATTAATTGTGACACTACTACATATTGGAAAATTTGTGACAATCTACTTGCGACGTTATGGACAAAATTGGCCATATTGTCAAAAAATAGAGGAAATTTTAAGTTTTTTTCTCCATCCTGCCCGATATTGTCACATGTCTGACGTACTTTTCAAATCAACTCTCTTGTGATGTCTTCTGAAGGTAGTCTCTCTTGCAACGACATCAAATGTGTGTCGCTCTTGTGACGGTGTGGACACTAGGTCCTCCCCCCTAATGGTCACCCACTATTTGACAAAGTCAACATTGACTTGGTCAATTGTCGTCGGAATTGCGATGTTATAAAATCTATAAATATATTGCATTTTACGGATGTTGTGACAAGTTTTCTATAACAGTGACAATTCAAAAAAGGTATAAGGTCTTCTTGGCGAACAAAAAAAAGGTTTTTTTTTTCACATGTTACAATAGAAAAGCATAATAGATATTCTATTATACACCACTCAATTTGTAACAACCCTCCTAGCTAAGGATGACTACTCAGTCAACTGGTGAAATTTTTTTCTTTTTGTTACAGTGTGTGCGCGTGTGCAGAAGAAACATCCCCCTAGACTCTAGTCAACCTTGAACCAACAGGACGCAAGTAAGATGGTCACAATCCAGACGACCCGACATGGCATAACCACGACAAGAAGCAATGCCCCGAACAGGAGGCGGTCAACAAAGGCTACAGGCAGAGACAGACACCAGGGTTAGGTACAGTACGGTCACCGACTCGAAGGAATCCGTCAGT
>ML829253.1:0-12335 GCA_009831015.1 Picea engelmannii | reverse complement strand
ATTTGAAGACTAAGCATATACAGTTGAGGTACCACTTCATACGATCCACCTTGGAAGATGGACAATTGAAGCTGGAAAAGATACACACTAGCCAGAATCCTGCAGACATGTTAACAAAGGGAGTAACCAGGGAGAAACTGAGTCCCTCCTCAGTTTCAGTTGGTCTTCAAGAATGAAGATGAAAATGAGAAATTTTCCAGGTCCAACAAGGTTCAGAGTCCAGCATATACAGCAACGGTGGAGTTGTTGAGATCAGTCTCCAAGTGGGAGATTGTTGGTTGTGGAGCCTGATTATCTTCATGATTCAAAGGTCCTTGCTTTCAGCCGTGTTTATACCCTATGAAGTATTTACACCCCAGAAGTATGTACACTCTTCCATGTAGGGGAGTGCAAAGGGGGGGTACCCCCTCTGCGGGGTCCGGGGGGGCTATCCCCTAGGCTGGGGGGTCTGGGGGCAAGCGGGGGTTCGGGGCGAAGCCCCCAAAGAAAAAATTGCCTTGTAAAAGTATATTGTAATTTCATTTTAAATCTAGACCGTTCATTATAAGGTCGCAGATCTAACGATAGAGATTATGTTAGGGTTTTTTTCCCTAGAAGGCAACCCTCTTTTATGAGGGAAATGTATTGCAGCTATAGATGATGGTGAATATTGTATTCTGAGAGAGGAGACTGTGAGAGAAAGAAGAGGAAGTTACATCAGGTTTTGTTGTAGGTTGTATCCCTTCATTTGTTGGATAATAATAAAGGAAGGACCTGGCAATTTCTCCGGTGGATGTAGCCCACACTGGGTGAACCACGTAAATCTGTCTCTCTTGTATTGTGTGTCTTCTGTTTTTTGTTTCTGCATTTGTTTTATTTTATTCCTCCGCGGTCCTGTTTTTCTAACAATTTGTTCGATACAATGCATATCAGGGAGAATGTGACAAAAACATTATGGTGAATCAAAGATGGCAGGAGGGATAAAGAAAAAATTGTCAAATTTTGTAATGACATTCAAGAATCCAATCATGCGATGCAAAGTGTGATCTTATCAAATAGCGAGGGAGACCAAAATAACCTTCCATGGTTATTAACAGAGCAGAAAAGTAATGGTGTAAAAGAGGTCATTCAAAGAATTAAATTTCCCATAGGTTTTTGTTCAAACATAAAGAATATCTTAACGAAGAAAGGTGAATTTGGTGGGGTAAAAGCACATGATTGGCATACCTTCATTCAGGTAATTAATAATTTTAGTATTCATATTTATATATTGATCGTATACTTTTTTTGATGTTTTTTTTTTTGTCTAGTTTTGAAACAAGTAACGATTCATTTTTATTGTTATAGTATGTTCTACCTCTATCTCTCCCAAACGACTTTGACAACAACGTCAAACAAGTTATATGTGATCTTGGAAAATACATGAGGTAAGTAGCTGCAATATATATACAAAAAGTTTTTTTCAATTTTTTGTTGTACTTAATGACATGTGTTTTACTTGTAATGTAATATGTTGTGTTTGTTGAAACATGTTATTTTCGTGTGTCATGATCTATAGATGGTTGTCATTGAAAAAAAACATGAAGTTAATATAAAGTATTGAAAGAGAGAAATTCATCGGCTAATGTGTGAAATGCAGAATTATCTACCTCTAGCATTTTTCAATGCACAAGAACACTACCTCATACACCAAGTTGAGGAGATTGAAATGTGTGGACCTGTACACACAAGGTCAATGTGGATGGTGGAGAGGCACTTGAAGTCATTGAAGGATTTGGTTAGACAAAGAGCATGTCCTGAGGGTTCTATGGTGGAGGGATATATGGTATATGCATCCATGGTGTATATTAGTCAGTATCTTCCTAAATTAGCAATGCAAGCTATGCATGTAGTGGATTGCATTTGGGATGTGAACTCCATCAAAAAAATTGAAGGGGAGCAGTTGTTGGGGAAAGGCACAATGAAGAAAGTGAGAGGTAATTAAATTGTGGATATTTGTAATAAATATAAATTTTAATTTTTTTGTGTATATGATCATACTCATTTAATATTTATTTTTTCATCATTTATTAATATTTATTCTTTCATCATTTATTAATATTTATCATGGTTATAACTAATATTTAATATTGGTGAATTGTGATTTTTTTATCGGTCAGTTGTTCAAGATTGGGATGCAATACATTTATACATTGCAAACAATCTTGACTGAATGAAGGTATGGATTGATAGATGTAAACAACATCATGTCGGTAGGTTATCATGGAAAGAATCTGAATTGGTTAGAGAAGCTCATTGTAATCTAGATTCTGATGTTACGCGAAGGGAAATAGATTTAGCATATTGTTTGAAAGATGGAAAGGCAAGAAAATTCACCCATTTTATTCAGTTATTTTATATTATATTAATGTGACTGTAGGTGAGTTTTTTTCATATTATACTTTCCAAGTTATATAAAAAAAAGTGTTATTAATTGACAATGCATATTTTACATGTCTGGCATATTGCATTTGAAACACCACAAGGCTATGTGGTGCAATGGTCGTAAATTTCACATCAAATAGTTGGATAAATTATATAAATGAACGTGACCAGTTTTGATTACTAGAATAAGTATTGATTCTCGTCGACCCCGCAAAGTGACCAGTTAATGGGGCCAACATTGAAATTTTCTCAAACTTTTCCTATAGTCATTGAAATTTGACATGGTTTCACTAGATGCATGCCTTGACGGTATGGGATGGTTTCAAGACTCAAATATTACCCATATTATACCCACATAAGACAATGGTTTGTAACTAGGTGGACAATAAGTGGAATATGGTAAATAGATTAAATGAGAGAAAAAATCAAAGATAAGATCAAATAACTGACGAAGCTTGTGCAATTTTTTGAGTACTTTTCTATCGAGTATTAATGTGTTTTGACAAACTTGTGATATAGTCCATAGATATTTATCGAGTTTAGGTCATGAAAATGGGTCAAAGAAGACATGTTCGTGTGAGAACTGAGAAGGAAAAGGTGACCGAAGAGAAGACCAATTATATATAGACACATTATCAGTGTTGATTACTAGAATAAGTGTTGATTCTCTTCGACCTCGCAAAGTGACCAGTTAATGGGGCCAACATTGAAATTTTCTCAAACGTTTCTTGTAGTCATTGAAATTTGACATGGTTGCACTAGATGCATGCCTTGATGGTATGGGAGGGTTTCAAGACTCAAATATTACTCATATTATACCCACATAAGAAAATGGTCTTTAACTGGGTGGACAATAAGTGGAATATGGTTAATAGCTTAGATGAGAGAAAAAATCAAATATAAGATCAAATAACTGACGAAGCTTGTGCAATTTTTCGATTACTTGTCTATCAAGTATTAGTGTGTTTTGAAAAACTTGTGATATAGTCCATAAATATTTATAAAGGTTAGGTCCTGAAAAGGGGACAAAGAAGACATGGTCATGTGAGAACTAAGAAGGAAAAGGTGACCGAATAGAATACCAATTAGATATAGGCAAATGACCAGTGTTGATTACTAGAATAAGTGTTGATTCTCATAGACCCCGCAAAGTGACCAATTAATGGGGCCAATGTTGAAATTTTCTCAAACGTTTCTTGTAGTCATTGAAATTTGACATGGTTGCACTAGATGCATGCCTTGATAGTATGGGAGGGTTTCAAGACTCAAATATTACTCATATTATACCCACATAAGTGAATGGTATGTAACTAGGTAGCCAATAAGCGGAATATGGTCAATAGCTTAGATGAGAGTAAAAATCAAAGATAAGATCAAATAACTAATGAAGCTTGTGCAATTTTTCAAGTAATTCTATCGAGTATTAGTGTTTTTTTTAAAACTTGTGATATATTCCATAAATATTTATCAAGGTTAGGTCATGAAAAGGGGTCAAAGAAGACATGGTCGTGTGAGAACTCAGAAGGAAAAGGTGACCAAAGAGAAGACCAATTAGAGATAGGCACATGACCAGTGTTGATTAATGTTAAGGGAGACAATGCCACTTTTTGGGTGGAATATCCTGCTCATGTACTTGAAACCAACGCATATAAATCATGACATGTGAATGGGTCCAATGTTGAACTTTTTTCAATTTTTTCTTGAATGGAATGAAATTTGACATGGTTAGAATAGATGCATGCAATGACAGTATGGGAGGGTTTCCATACTCAAACATGACTCACAAAAACAATTTCACAATAAATAAATAAAATCCTATAGAATAATTAATGTGAAGGCCGACAAGGCCAATTTTTTGGGTGGCATCGCATGCTCATGTACTTGAAACAAAAGCACATAAATCATGACATGTGAATGGGGCCAACATTGAATTTTTTTCATTTGTGCTTGTATGGACTGAAATTTGACATGGTTAGACTAGACGCATGAATTGATGGTATGGGAGGGTTTATGGACTCAAGCATGACTATTTTGTGTGTGTGTGTGTGTGTGTGACTGGAGAAATCAAGAACTAGTCGGGCACACACTCGAGTGACATGGGGTCATGTTATTCGACAACTGCCACTATAACCTTTGGGCATGCCAACGTGCCCCATCATGMGAAACACAAGGTAAGCCAAGGGTTTCAAACCAATGACTTCACATAACATAATTCCTTCAAAATCCATCACTGAATGTTCTACACCCTGGGGGCTTACAAATTATACCATATTATATTCAACCCAATGTTCATTTGACTGAACATAATCATCATTAGTTAATTTCCTTTCCTACAAATTAGTTGAATGACTTCCATTTGTAATAAACAATACCCTTCTATCCTTTGTAAATTCATTATTATTTGTCGATGAAATCTCATGATATCTAAGACCCTCTAGGTGATATTGGCTCAAGAGTAATGTGAACAACAATTACTTGTCGACTCTTCCCAACTATTCCTCTGGTATATCCCATCTAACTTAATATTTTGGACCTGATACATGTAGTATGTTTCTCAAAACTAGGAGAAAACATAGCATTGGTACTCAATAAAGCATGAGAAAGTGTCAACATCAATATCATCCATGTTGCTAGAAAAATATTCATGTGAAACAATCCATGAGAAACACTAATAGGGTTACAATATTGTGGTGTTTTCTTCACCTTTTGTGGACATTCTACCCATGGATTTACCCTTAAAACCATCTCATTTCCTCTTCTAATTCTCAATATAAAATCCCCCATTTCCACAATCTCTTAATAGCCACAATTACATGGGGTTCTCTCACCAATTGCAAGGATAACAACCTTGGTTTCACACAAATTTCTCCATGAAAAGAGAGGGAGAATATTTGAATGGGGGAATCGAGAATGCTCACAATTAAATGGAGAATATTTATATCCCACCCCAAGAGTGGCCACACAACATGGGCACACACTTGGATTCAGTCCACTTTACTATCCACTACAACATGGTTTTGAGGATTTTGTTTATGACCTCTAATTGGCGATTATATTGCATATAATAAGGTGACACGAATTCATGTGTGAATCCAACTCTTGGAAGACCTCATTCCTAAAAAACATTCCATGGTCAAAGACCAATTTCTTAGGGACACCAAATAAAGTGATGACATGGTTAAAATATAATCGAGTGGTTGTGTCATCCATGTTTTTTTAGGTTGGCATGGCCTTGGCCCATTTTGTGAAATTGTCAATGACCATGATGATGTACTTTTTGACACCACCAAATGTTGGGTTACAATTCATGAAATAAATCCCCCACTTGTAGAATGGAATGATTATGATGATGGAGTGGATTTAAAAAGTTTTCCTTTCCCTATAGGTTTTGTAATTGGTGCAATGTTTGTAGAGGTAGTATTTCACTAAGGATTTGAATTTTAAGTGAAAGTGAGAAAAGGAAAGTCTATCAAACCAAATATAACAATAAGAAAGATTTGAATCCAAACATGGTAGGATTTTTCCCATGTTACCAAAGAAGAGGACACATGGAATATCCCCTCAATGAAGAAGCACCAAGTAAAAGGGGAAATTTTATCAAGAAAATGAATAATATTAAATATGATGGTAGAAGTTATGGGAGTTTTTTTCATGGCATGTTTAAGATTTATGGATATTCAATTTCTTTTCTATTGATGTTGAAGAGGTGTACAAAATTCCAATGGTGATGTTAAAGGGCCCAATAAAAGGGTGGTGGAGTAACATCCAAACTAGATTTGATGTAATCACTTATGAACCTTAAAGGATTAGGATGACTTAAATATGTTCTAAACTTTTTATGGATGTGTTCTCTTTTGAGAATGATATACAAGATGTATTTAATCAATTTTAAGTATACGAGACAATTTGTGCCAACAAAGGATTACAACCATAAAATGAGATATTGATAACATGGATATTGAATCATCTTCAAAGGCTTTGTGTTGTTCAAAATTGTTTTGGAGCCTTATATTTAATTTGTTACTGTAGTTACTTAGTTGGATACCATGG
This sequence comes from Picea engelmannii, assembly GCA_009831015.1. Classification (NCBI taxonomy): domain Eukaryota; kingdom Viridiplantae; phylum Streptophyta; class Pinopsida; order Pinales; family Pinaceae; genus Picea; species Picea engelmannii. The sequence continues at coordinate 5,882 of ML829253.1, read as the reverse complement.
AGAATTCCATATTCACCACATTCAAAGTGGATTATGAGAAATAAAAAGAAAGGTTGAAATCATTGTAGGATTTCACTTGGGTATGTTTTCACTTGAGTAACCAGTGGAAATTTTCATGGGTTTTATAGAACAACCACCTTGGTATGTGTTGTGACTTTCATTGCTTATCCAAAGTCTGGTTGTCATTTCTAGGGTTAAAATATTTTGGGGAATTATATGATTGATACAAATTGGGGCTATGTGTTATTTTATTTATGGTTAAGAGGGATTAGTGAATATAAGTATGTTATAAATATGTTAGAACATATATATAACATGTGTTATTGGGACGTTCTCCCCACACTCCCAATAATCAATTTGTATTTACATCAAATTTTCACATCACAGAGATAAAGAGCTACAGTGGGAGGCAATTTGTATGGGGTTGTTCCACTATCTATCCCTAATTATATGTTTAATGAAATTATGAACTCAAACTAGAGACATTGACTCTCACATGATTAGTATCCATCCCTTGGTTACTAAGTTGATCCCATGGCATCATGGTTACTACCTTAGAGGGACCAATAATCTAAAACTATAGTTTTCATGTTGATGTGGTGGTTGTCATGGAAATGGTTACCCAATATGGTCATGATGACCAAAAGATTTTTTAGGTGGATGATTTGATCGAATTACATGGAATTCATGTGTGTTATGATAAAAAATATGATGAATGAGATAGTAAGCATTATGGGTGTGGTGTCATCAGATGAGGCAATGAATAGAATTTAGTTATAATGAGCATATTGTAATGCAAAAAACTACTATCCAAGATGTGTTATAGGAGTGTCAATGGATCATAAGCTAGAGATTATTTATATTGAGGGTGTGGTGGGTTTGTGCATCAACATCAGTATCTATTATTTTTCATCTGTAGAGGCCATAAGTTGATTCAATATTGTTAAGAATATTTTGTAATAATTTTGAGTTCGGTAATGAATTTATTATGAATCTAGTATTTCACTACAAAACAAGTGGGAAATAGGTACAATAGTGATGTACTTGATGGAGAAAGAACATATATATTCAATAGACTTCTGCCAATTTTACATGGCAACAGAAGGATTTTGGAAAATAATTATAAATGAGCATTATTCTTCACATTATAGATATTATATAACTTTAAGATTTAGTTTTAGGTATCTAGCATGATTCACTTCAACCTTGGAGTGTGTATGTACTTAGGATTCAATACACATGTGACTATGGTAGTTGATGAAAATATTGAGTTTTTGAGCACCTTGTTTACCTTCACAATATTTTTCTCCATGATGACACTAGTGTGCTTGCCTTCCATATAGGATTGACCTAGAAGGAATTTGAACCCATTTCCACCCCTAATACACTATAAACCCTAGTCATTTGGATTGTTAACATACTATGATGTATAACACCCTAACCTAATAGCACACATTAATCCCTAACCACTAGCACACCTTAATCGCCGGCATCATCATCCTCTTCGTCCTCCTCCTCATTATCATATAATATAATATATAATATACTATACTTATATTATATATATAATTATTATGTAATATATATTAATTATATAATATATGTTATATAAAACATAGAAAATAACAAAAAAACAACTAAAACAAAAGAAAAAAAAACAAACAAAACACGCACCCAAGAAATTAACTTGTACCACATCGGGAAAGGAAGGTCCAATGGGTCTTTCCCTTCATAGGGATTTGGTCGATGTGAGAGTGAGTGCTTCATTCGATGGCATAACTACTAGGTATTGAGTAAAACTAAGGTGAGCTCCCTAGTCCCATTGTCTCCTTCTATTTGTCATTGGTTTGAATCTAGAATGGGGAAGAAGAGCATTTTTATGAGCATTTTTCCTTCCACTCTCTCCCTTTTCCCTGTAGATATTCACCTGAGCCCACTAGAAAGGAGACAACCCGATCCCACTAGTAAGGAGACAATGTGAGAAACTACTAGATATAGAGACATCCACAAGTGACTATTGGAGATAGAGACAGGGGAGACCCCACCTATAGGAGAGATAGAGACAAGGGAGATACACTCAAGGGAACATCAATGCCGCCAAAATTCGTGAGCACCTATGCATTTTAATTTTTGTAGGGTTTTATTTTAAGTCAAAATGATTTATGTGTAAGGCTAGGATTGAACCCATGACTTCATTGTGGATCTTGTGACAAAACCCCCCTTTTTCTTTGAACACGATTTTGGGGCTAATATCGTAGGACATGTGACAAAACCCCCTACCAAGTCAAGTTTGTCCTACAACAAGCCTAGCAATAATATATAGGGTTGGCCTTAATACCATAATATATAAAGTTGGCATGCACCAAGCCTAACAATTTGTTTCTTTCACTTTTTTGAGGACTAAAAACTTGTGGTGTTATAATAATTCATAGTTTTCACTTTTTAGAGGATTCAAACCTTGGTGAGGTTGAAAAATGCTCATTTTTAGAAACTCGCTTCCTCTAAACCCTAGTGGTGTTGAAAACAACGCTCATTTTCATGAACTCGACTAGTTTTGTGCTAGCTTACAAAGTATGTGGACCTTGAAGAAGTGGGAAGAGATGGGTCTGTGACACTCTTTTTAATGCAGAATCAATGTAGGATTTGAACCTAGCAATATCCCTCTCAACCCATTAATGAAAACCTGATTGCCAACGTCACATTTGGGAATTCTATTTTGTCCACCTCCATGACTCACATGGATGGAAGGTACCTAGAATAAACCTAAATTCCAACTATAATAAACCCCACTTGACCATATTTTACATATGCAGTATAGATGGATGAATGATAAATATCTTCATGAGCAATTTCCAGCATGAAATGCAAAACCAAAGGTGCATAATTTTTCTACCAAAATATGTTGTAATGAAGCTTAATTTGAATATTTATATATCAAAATTAAGTCGATCCTTTCTTGAAATGCAATATAAACTAGAAACAGACTTTTAGGGGAAAATCTAGAGTAAGGTTTTCTTTGGTAATTTCCATATCAATGGAACCAACATAAAATGAGTTTTATGAGAACTTTTTAGTCTGGATGTAAAGTGGTACCAGTGCCTTATATATTCCTTGGGCATATTGGGTCTCACAAGGCTTGAGGGAGGCTACTTTAATAAGAAATGAAGATGAATAAGGCTGCAATTTGCAAGCCTTGTTAATCTTCTCCTTGTCCTAAATGTCATGAAAATCTACCAAAGAAGCTTACTATTATTGAAAACCTCAAAGATTATGAAGTCTAGATTTATCAAGAAATGATAATATGTGTGTACAACCAAGCATATAGGGATACATCAACATAAACCATTCCAATGATAAATACCAGCAAATAGAAATAGTGTTACCAAGATTCTATGTCTCACAATCATTAATGACAAAGAAATAACTAGCATGAACAACAAGAAAACGTAGAAAAAATCCTCATCTGCAAGGGTGCATTACCAAACCATCCAATATATTCAAATAAATATACAATACAAATGCACCAAGAGCTCAAATACTCAATCCTTCAACGACCATTACAAATGGAGGAGCCAAGTTTTTATAATGTTTTGAATAAAACCTACAATCAATAAATTAATAATATTTGAGCATAAACCCTAGATATAACCTAGGAATGCATAAACAAAGGATATACATCAACTAACTTGAGTGGATATGGGAAACAATGCATAAAATATAAATAGTGATGCCACATGCAAACATCTCCAAAACTATTAGCTCAAACACATGGGATGCATCCTCAATGTGTGCATGAAGACCAAATAATGGATGAAACATCCTCCTCAAAAATCTATAAACCAAATAAATCCACTCAAATGCCTCAAACCATGTGAAAAATAATTCTTTAATCCTAGGGTTGGCCCCATCCTCCAATAATAAAATAATGAAAGAAATGTTTGGGGTGATTTAACATGTGTGCCCCAAATGTGAGCTCTTCACCAAACATCCATATCCATACCATAAATCAACCATTTAGGTTTGAACAATACCAAAATGAGCTAGGTCACTCAAGCAATAGGCCTCCTCCTAGCCAAATGAAAGTCAAATCAAGGTTATATTAGTGTAATCCACCTCCAAATGTGTGCCAAAGCCAAGAGATCCACCTAGAATTATAAAACATGATATCCAACTACAAAATATGTGTGAAATATAAATGAGGCTAAATAACTAAGATGAAATGTCCTTAACCATATGAAAACATGTGAATACAACTCTAACCATAATGGAACCATGTAACAATGAGGAAAAATATTAGGCAATCCATCAACATATGAAACAAACCATACAAATGTGCCATGCTCAAACCACATACTATTAATATTCCAAAGGTATCATCTACTAATATACCAAAGGGATACACGAGAGTAAAATTGTTGCCTCTTGCATCCCACACTCAAACCACATACTACTAATATTCCAAAGAGATATTAGCAAGTGGATGCATTGCCCTCACTAGTTCCTCCATCATTTTTACATATTGCATCTAATACATAGCATGTTAGTATCTCATATTCACTAACTTTTTCATTATTACGACCTATTTCACCCCACTCTTATCCAATGGCTCCCTTGTGTTCACAAGTTCCTCGAATCCTCATGGATGCCAAACACATCATGTGGGTTTCTTTCCTTTTGTGATTTGTTCAACATTGTTTCCTCTTACATCCCACACTCACATCCCTATGTATGCCTCACCTTCATTATCTTGTTTAGCATTTCCCCCTTCTGTATCCCACACTTACCCTATGGGTCCCTCACTTTCAACTAGTTAATTTCTTCTATCATTTGATCTATACCTCGATGTATTGCATGCAATGATTGGGGATTAAAAGTCCTCACTTTCTCAAATATATGTGAGGGTCACAAAAATGCATCACATTCTTCTTCACTATGAGAATCTTAAGAGGATCTACATCAATAAGTTTGACAATCTTGCTAGTCATATCCCAAATCATGGATATTTTTAATAAATATAATAGATCAATCCCTTATTTCCTTAAATCCTTTAATAGTTGTTGCGGAGATTTTATGACACTATATTTTCCATAAATACAACAAATTGATCTCACTTCCTTAAGTCCCTTAGTTATTGTTGATAGTATATGTTTGGTCATATTCTCTATATTTTCAACCATTTCATTGAGCACACTAGAGATGACATGGATGATAAGCACCATTGATCTATGGGAGAGGTTCTCCCAACATGGAGTCAAAATTAGAAAGTTTCAAAACTTTCTATAAATATTTAATTTGCTACATGTGTGGAGTTACCATGTGAGACCTTAAAATCCCTTGCATACCATTTCTTTCTCTCACCCTAAATACAAGCAAATGGAAACTAATGATTCAAATAAATAGGAATTCCCAACACCATGTTATATCAGATCTATTGAATCCAGGGAATCGGAATTTTTCCATGGTAACAATGCCAATTTTCAGCTCCCAAAATTGCACTTTGAAATATGAAGTCCTGCATAACAATCAAGGCAAACTCGATTCTACTCAAGAGTTCTCACTACCACCAAATTTGCTCACTGCTTGGGTGAGTTTTAAATGTGACAATGTGTGTCATCCCTACCATTAATGAATGCCATATTGACATCTTCACCTCATGATAACCTTGCTTCCAAAATATGTTGTAATGAAGTTGTAATATACCAGATATAAAAGTATGCAAAACATAAATAAAATGCTATAAATGGAAAAATAACAACAATATAACCATAACAATCACCACAATAACACTGAAATGATATAAGAATAACAATAGAAATAGCACTTTGATTCTGAGAGCAATGTTCACGGGCCTCTTCGAGGGGGCAACCTCCAGTCGAGAAGAG
>ML829252.1:72618-87639 GCA_009831015.1 Picea engelmannii | reverse complement strand
TTCGGAATATGTGCGTGTAATTATGATGGAGTAGTGGTATTAATAAGAGTTTGTTAGGGTTTAATTAACGGGAAAACGGACAGACACATGTCAAGCATCGGGTCTATATCCTCGGAAATTTTCCCCTTTATTTGGCCCTACGCCCGACTTGTTTTAATTTAAGAACATGTTAGATTGGAATGATGTATCAAAGTAAAGAGTAAACCTATTTATTTGCGTGTAATTTTCTTTTAAATATAAATATAAATAGTTTGTTTTTTAGTTTTTGTTTTTGTTTTTTTAGAATATGTAATGATTTTGGTATTTTTTGGGTTGAATATTATTATAAAGTATATGATTTTATGGAAGATAACTTTAATTATAAAAGAGATATTGATTTGCAAAATACAATTTAAACATTTAATAAGAAGGAAACTTTACTTTTTTAGTAACCAAATAATAAAAGTTTTGTGTAATTGTTCTAGGTTTTGGTTGGAATTTTGGAACATAAATTTGAACCAAATCACAATTTTCTATTGTTTAAATTATAGTTCTCAATGCATAAATAAATTCAACTTATTAAAAAACCTTTAAAACACTTAGATTATACTTAATCACTCAAATTTCCACATTAAAAAAAATTAATTTAAAAAAAAAATCCAAAAAAAATATTTAAACTTAATATGGTTTTTCTATAATAACTATTCTACTTACCAATTAAATCAATTATTAACATCATGTCATTTATCTAAATCACAATATGACAATGTCAAAAAATTATTTAATAATTTTATATACTATATTAAATATATAACTATTCTACTTACCAATTAAATCAATTATTAAGATCATGTCATTTATCAAAGTCAAAATATGACAATGTCAACTAAAAATTATTTAATAATTTTATATACAATGTTAAATGTCAACATGTCATATTAGGACCTCAAAATCACTACTTTTAATTTATAATTTTGTGGCAATTCCTCTCAACATTTACATCATAAGATCCTAACGAGTTTTTAAAAGTTCCTAACACTATTATTCACATGCAACATTGTATATATAAAATTAATTGGTTGATTTGAGTTGAAATGGTCATAGTGTGAACTTGTTTTGATAAACCATATGTTCTTCTCTCGATCTTTGAGAGATCTTATAGAATGGACTTTGTAAATAAACGTAATGAGTTTGTTGATTTGAGTTTAAATTGTCATAGTGTGAATTTGTTTTGAATAAGTAGTAGAATTATATTTTATCTCAATAATTAAATCTGATTCAATTAATAACGATATTTTTAATTAGGAGTTAAATTTGATGAGTATAGTCAATTTGTGTTAGTTCATTTGGTTAAAGTGTGGGTTTTGTTTGCTAGGCGACTTGAGTTCAATATCCTTACGATGTGTTTAGTCGAGAGGAGACACCCAACAATTCAACCATGTTAAGAGTTGGTGTGGCCCAGGCCAGGTGTGATCTCCAGGTGATTTTGATGGCTTAGATGCCCCTCGGGTTGGTTTCTTAGTCAATGATTATGTAATAGCGCAAGTTGTAGGTGGGGAAAAGCTTGACTTAACCACAAATCAAGTGCTACAACTACGTGACACTACACCCAATGTCACCTCGATGTAGGTACCGCACATGGGGGTGACTAAACTCACTCCTGGGGAGACATTTTCGAAGACCCTAGGAGGAATGAGAAGGATGAAGGGAGGTGTAAGGAGAATTTTCCTGGAAGGTCAAGTGATGGAAGAATAGATTGGTTGAAAATGGTAAGTAAAGAGAGGTAAATGGATACCGAGTACAGAGATAGTTGTTGATGCACCTGTACATGCCCGAGACACAAAAAAAGAAACTTTTCCAACCAAGTATAGTAATGGATCAACAAGTTGAGCTTGTTGTCCGTAAAATACAACAACATACAAGCTAATAAATTACCAATAGATTACATCCAAATCAACAAGTAAAAGGTCTATATTAGTTAGCAATGTCAACAATAAAACTAGTAACCAATGTGGACCGAAAATAACACTTCAAGACTGACTAAAGATGGCTATCATAAAATTAAATTTATGCAGTCGTATATCAGCCTTATGGCTGTAGCATTCAGTGAAGTACAAAAACAAATATGGCCATCAAAAAGTGTCAAACACTATCCCAACAGGTGCACCTAGGTTAGTAGGTTAAACTAGCAAAGTTAGAGGGTTAGTTTGTGAGATATTAGTGGTTAGTGTTAGAGTTTAAAGCATCCCTAATGGTCGTAAGTTAGTTTTGTTGCATCAATAAGAATTTGTGGAAAAAATGGGACACCCTAAGGGAGGAAGAATCCCTAAGACATCAAGATCATTATCCAAAAGAGACAACTTAAAAACTTGAAATTTGTACGTTTACCAAGGCATCAATTATTTTCTCCCATGCAATAAGTAAAGGACTGGTGCCATTGAGAAAGGGTTAATGGAGTCAAGATAATATGAAGAAGCTATATAGGCTACTTCCTTGGGGGTGTAAACCATTTTACTCCCCAAGGCAAGCTTCTCTTAGCTAGGGTTTTAACTAGGAGGGTGTATGGAATTATACTCCTCTTAGCAAACCCTTATGAAGCAATATTCCATTATCAATAAAATGGTGGAAACACAAGTAGGGGTGCATGGCCTTATACTCCCTACTTGGCTCAAGCAAATAGAACCTTTAACTTTTACAAATGATAATACAATGAAATAAATGGCACCTTGAAGCATTAAAAGGCAATAAAATCTAGACTAACCAACAAAAAAACAATGAAGAAAGCCTTCCAAGGCTAGCGCACCATCTCCATCAACCATAACCAGGACATAGCCATAAAAAAAAATCACAAGAGTGAGAACTAGCCAAAGAGAGCGAAAATTTCAATCCAAGAGCTTCTCATAATGGAGAGTTATGTTATGAAAATGAGATCTTATGATCTCTATTTATACAAAATGTAGCTAACATAGTTTGTCCACAAAATATTAGGGAAAACACAAGATTAGGGGTCAATATCCCTAATCATTCCCCTTTACAAAGATAATATTTAAAAATTCTCTTTAATTTCACTTTTGCACAAAGAAAATGCTAAAACAAAGGTGACGTCGTCCCTTGAAGGAGGACGTTTTGGCAAATTGAGCAAGTCATTGGACCTGGGCTACAAAGTAGGGCCTCCAAAGGCCATGTGGAAATCATATAAAGCCTCTCCACCTAAAAATTCCATGTTTCATGCTCTGATTCACCATCAACCACCATATGCCCCTCAAATGTGACATCAAGCCCCTAGGGAGTGACGCTTTTCCCCTTCTGGGCAAGTCATTTGGCATGAAAACAGTGGGCTATGTATATCCAGTTGTCTCCTAGGCCTCCAAAAGCATCTCTCTATCATCTGACTTGTGGGCCTATGTCATACATCATGTGGGTTGCTTTCCCTCATGGAAGTCCAAGCTAGGCTTGTTATTCCAAAACTGGCTACCAACCTACACCTGAAAAAAAAATGGATACACCCTCCAAGGATCTCAAGTCAAAGCATCATGAAGAGTGAATCAAGTTAATAAAATATCCATTAAAGCATGCATATGAGGACTACATCATACCAACATGTTCTTAAGAAACTAGACATTTTACCAAGTTTGGTTGTGGGTGGGTTGGCATGGTACCTATTTTTAATGGATCAAACCCCCTACGTCTAGAAACAAACCTATATGAGTCATGTGAATGAAATGAAATGGATGGGGGAAGTACTCAATGGGAATGGGGTTCATGATATGCAAGGGTCCATAGTATCTCATTTATGGATGCCTTTGTGGAGGGTGTGTCACATTTTCTTTCATAATGCATTTTTCCCAAGCCCATCAATTGCCTTTTATCTTTATTTCTTTGTGTTTTCTTTCAATATAGCATAGGGTGAGTTGGAGGCCACTTCCCTGGCACGGTGACCAAATATCGATAGTCTCATCAAAAAGTACTTTCACATAAATGAGAAGGTTTTCTTATGATGAGATGCCCTTACCCTCAGCCATGCAACTAAGAGACATTACCCTAGTGTGATGGCCAGAAATGGTATTGTTATACAATTAGATAACCATGGATGTGACAGGTTGGCTCGTGATGAGACCCACTATCCTCAATTGGTCCTTTAAAAGATTTTATTTATTCTTTTCATGGGATCCTTATTTTCTTGTGGAGAAGCTTTTCATTGCTTTCTCGGGATCCCTTGGGAGAAGCATATGTAAGGTTCTTTCATTAGGATTTTATATTTTTCCAGCTAACTCCCCTATGGGCCTTCAGCCCCTTCTTCCCATGAAATGAAGAATGGTCCCTTCTAGGGTCAGTCTAGCCCAAAATCCCAAGAGATGATGTCATGAGGGGAAATAATGATGGAAAGTGGTAAGTATGGTTGGGAGTGGCACGATGAATCATCAAAGGAAGCTCCCAGAAACACCCCATCCCAAGGGTGACCATCTACTTGAGTGCCCCAAGCCAACCACCAATATTTAAACAAGGTAAAAGGCATATTTTCCAAAGAATATGTTCCATAATAAAAAATAGCCTCTGATACACAAGCTATAATTCCTCAAATATTAAAATGATACCCACCATCATACCCAAATTGTACCACATGGAGAAAGACCCAAGTGACCTGTGTTGGTGATCCTGGTGGATATCGGTGGCCACCCACCTTTTTTGACTGGCTCGAAACAATTTTCTGGCAATTTTGACAATTTACTATTTTTAGCAGGTTTTAACTTTCGGAGCCATTTTGAGGGCCTAAATGAAGGTTTTTCGAGATATAGGTTCTCAATGATAGCCAAAGGAATCATTGAGCCCCCAAAATGAATCTCCTCGATGATACCTTTCCAATGAGCTATCATACGCCTAAAACGAAGATCGTATGCAAATGTTACGACCCCGGGAAGTTGATGTACTAACTTACCCAAATGGGGCCCACATGACTTTTGGCGCTTCATCTCCTAGGGTTAGGTTTTTGGATGTCTAGGGTTTTTTGCATTCCTGTTTATTGTAAAAAGGCCTTCAGATCCTCATTGTAATCATATTCTTGCGAATGCGAGTAGCCGTCACATCTCTTTTCAGAGATAAGTTGCCACCATTCTAGCGAGTTTTTCACTCTATATTTTTACAGTCTCTGTACATTTCTTTCATTAATAGAAATCATGTATTAATGTATCTCTATGTTTATGGTTGCATCTCTGATATATTTCTGTTATATTATTGGATATACGGGATATCTTTGTGCATTTCTTTATTATATCTCCGCTCTCATTTTGTATCGAAAATAATCTGGATCAGTGGTATCAGAGCAGGCTGCTCTTGATCATTTTTTAGTGCATGTCCCTGACAAGGTCCGAGTATAGCAAGTTGGGTCTCGAGCTTGTCTCTCTTGAAGACAATCACTCTCGCACACCCAATAAACCCTCAATTGTGGAAGAAAAGAAAAATGACGGAGCAGACGATCCTGTCAATATGTTGCTTGAGTAAGCTCTCATGTGACAGAGGGACGAAATGATGGAGAATTTTTCCCACATCCTTAAACGCTTGCCGATAGCATTAGGCGCATCTTCATCAAGTGACCACTTTGGAGGCACCTCGCCTTTCAAGGTACAAGTTAATTTTGATATTCCTATATTTGAAGGATAGATAGATGCAGAAGCCCTAGAAAAATGGTTAACTCTGCTAGAAGGTTATTTCTCTATTCACAATTTTTTCGACAAAGAAAAGATCACCTTCACACTCCTTAAAGCTCTCCCTCATGTCAAACATTGGTGGGAAACTTACCGGGAGAAAAGTTCCACGGAGGAGTCTAGAATATATGGGGTCGATCCCACTTGGGTTTTTTGGGTGGATGTGGTAAAGGAACAGTATTACCCTGTTGGAAGCTATGACGACTAGTACGTGAGATGGACCACACTGCGGCAAGAGAGGGGCCAAGAAGTTCTGGAGTTCACCAATACCTTCCATACCTTGCGCACCAAGCTGGGTATCAAGACTCTGAACGACATTTGGTTCTGAAATACTGTGGGGCTCTACACAGATACATCCAAACAGAAATGGATTTTCTGGAAATCTCATCACTCGATGCTGCCTATCGATATGCTGTTAAAATCAAGCAGAAATTTGAGCACTAGAGCAAATGGGATTTTGGTTCGGCAAATCCGCAACAACCAAAGTATGAAAAACACGTCCCTAACAAACAGTATCCCAAAAAATAGTCCAAGCCACATGAAAAGAAGGATCACAGGAAGACAAAGAAGGACACCGAAAAATGGTGTGCTTTCCACAAAAGCCCCTGGCACAACACCAATGAATGTCGCTCAAAATATTCATTGGTGGCTGAGATCAAAGACAAGGAGTCGAACCCTGATTCATAATCTGATTCTGAAAATAATGGTAAAGGACAGATCATTGACGCAGACCCCACTGCTATTGTCGCGACCACAACAATTCAACCAGAAGAACCAACAAATCCTAAAGAGGGGGAGCTCCTTTTTCATTCACAAATGTAGGTGAAGGGGACCCCACTATATTTTATTGTTGATAGTGGAATCCAAAAGAACCTCATATCAGCAGAGGTCGTCAAACAGTTGGGATTGTTGACAACACCACACCCACAACCATACAACATTGAGTGGCTTCACCAAGGACGAGATCTTTGTGTCAGCCAACAGTTTCGATTGTCATACGACATCTAACCCTTCAAGGATGAGGTATTATGTGATGTTGCCCCACTGGATGTCTGTGATGTTCTCTTGGGCCAACCATAAATGTGGAGATGCCATATTGTTTATGAATCTCGACCCTAGTGTCATTGTTACTTTGGGGGGTCATATCTACAAAATACTAGAGGTAGTTCCAACTATTTTTCCACCTAAAAAGTGTCGCAAGGTAGTCTCTCATACTGCAAAATTCAGCTTCTTCACAATCTGTTCAAAAGGGAAATAGAAGGACACTGCAACCACTATAGCCTCGCCCCCTGCACCTTCTATCCAACAGAAGCAGGTCGACAAGGTTGCAGCAAAGCAAAAAGATTCCTTCTGCGCACCTTCCTCTCATGTAGCTTGACTTGTTGAACAACCTCAGCTTGAACATGTTCATGACAAACTTCCACAAACTAAGCAGCGCGACGTCTCCAACAATACAAGCAGCTCACCAAGATACAGATCCAACAAACGTTTTTCCCTCTCCCCCGGGAACTCAACGCAATGGAGACCATTTCTTCCTAAGTAAGGAGTATTGATCCAGGTGGATATCGGTGGCCACCCACCTTTTTCGACTGGCTCAAAACAGTTTTCGGTCAATTTTGGCAATTTACTATTTTTAGCAGGTTTTAACTTCCGGGGCCATTTTGAGGGCCTAAATGAAGGTTTTTTGAGATCGAGGTTCCCAATGATATCTAAAGGAATCATTAATCCCCAAAAATTAATCTCCTCGACGATACCTTTCCAATGAGCTATCATATGCCTAAAACAGAGATCATATGCAAATGTTACAACCCGGGGAAGTTGATGTACTAACTTACCCAAACGGGGCCCACATGAATTTTGGTGCTTCATCTCCCAAGGTTAGGTTTTTGGATGTCTAGGGTTTTTGGCATTCTTGTTTATTGTAAAAATGCCTTCATATCCTCATTGTAATCATCTTCTTGTGAATGTGAGTAGCTGTCACCTCTCTTCTCAGAGATAAGTTGCCACCATTCTAGTGAGTCTTTCACTCTGTATTTTTACAGTCTTTGTACATTTCTTTCATTAATAGAAATTGTGTATTACTGTATCTCTATGTTTATGGTTTCATCTCTGATATATTTCTGTTATATTATTGGATATACACGATATCTCTGTGCATTTCTTTATTATATCTCCGCTCTCATTTCGTGCCGAAAATAATCCGGATCAGCTGGTAAGCTGGTGTGGATGATGATCGGGTGTTGAATAAGTGTGGTGGAAATGAAGGTCTCTAGCTGTGTAAAAGGTATACTAATGGTAATTCAGCCTATCAACACCCCATATATGCAACCTGAGGGCCTCGAGACATAATCTCCTTAGTTATCCACAAAATGGGGATAACATCTAGCTCCTACTTAGGGACATGTGCTCGCTATAGAGTGCATGAGAACCACAACATCTCCTGGTAAAGTTGTGCCTGGAAGGAAACATCAAACTGTCAAATGCAAGATGGCCTACTCATCCATGTTCTCATATGGTCATAATCAAAACCAACTAAGCTAGAAAAATAAAATTTTGATAGAATTTCTACCTAAGTATACATATATGATGATGAAATCAATAATGCAAGTAGAGAAAAATGAAAATGCAATGCAACTAAACTAATATGAGAAAAAAAATGCAAGATGAAAGAAAGAAAGATGACTTACCTACTTACCTGGGGTCCTAGGATCCTGAAGATCAAGTCCCGAGGTGTCAGGTAAAATCGCACAACCAGTGCAACCACCTGATCATTGAAAGAAGATGTTTCTCCCTGTGCTTGATCATGCTAAAAAACAAAGATAAGTCCAACACATAGTAATCATGAGCCCAAATAAACATATAATCAATCATGGAATAAAACTCATGGATATGGGTGGGAGGGAGGAAATCCTACTGAAAAGAGAAACCACAATCTCGATCATCTTGGAAATCTCACCTACAAGAGTAGACACAAGACCGATATATCCATCTTCGGAGTGGACTAGAATATGTAGATTATGGCTCATATTCATCCTCTTCAACATAATCACTACTCCCCGAAGACTGAGAAGATGTGAGGTAACTCAAGAACACCCCATGCTTCAGCCAAGGAGAAGAAATGAGGTACAGGATGGGCTTAGGTCTATAAGAAGAAAAATGTTTCCTCTTCGTCTGTGAATCCTCGTGAGAATATCTAATATAAAAAAACTTGTACTTCGTAGAGTGAACCTATTATTTCCTCGGGATGGCTATGTCTTAGTACTATTCCAAAATCAAGGGTGCAAAAGTCTGAAAATCCTCATAGAAAAAATATGTATCCCCAAAAGGATATGCATCACCTTGAAGATGTTGTGACAAGTCATTCTAAAATGGATCGAGAAAATCTATGATCATATCACCCTCACCATCCCAAACATATGAATCATATATGCACATAGACCAATCCTTTGTTTGGGGGATTCCCTCAATGTCGTAAGCGCGATCTTTGTCAAAGGTGAAAAGGCTCATGTCCCATCCACATTTTCCAATATGTATGAAATTGTCAATATGTTGATCAATTGTAACTGAGGACTCGTCTAGTGCTCCTTCACTTCCATGATCATGGAATAGGATGTTATCAAGATCCTCGAAAGGGTCATAACTCATAGTGTTCTCTTCTTGATGCATAGGAGGAATAGTGGCTCATATGTCTTCATCTAGGTAATTAACTGAAAGCACTTCATCTTTATTAAATGCCTCCTCATAATATTCAACATGATAAGATTCATTAGGATATTTTTGGAAGATTTATTCATAAGCATGTTCTTCAAGCATCTCTTTTACTTGACTCATCAACTCTTCAACGACTTCATTAGCAATGTTTTCCCTTTTCATCTGCAAAATTTCCTTCCATGCGGGATGGTAGGGTCTTGAGTGATTCCATGGTGCCATAGTCCCATCGACTAGAAGAACACCTCAAAGTTTTTTTTGGGGGGAGAGAAAGGCTTATCAAAGGATGAAAGGGGAGAGCAGAGGAAAGGTAAGCAATGGAAAGGAGGGTTCGGGAAATGGTGGAGTCACCAGACAAACTTTGAAGAATTTTTTTCAAATGAAAATGGGTAAGTTCTTGGAGTGGAGTCGCTAGGAAATCTCGGGGTGAATAATTTGGGAAAGATACTTTCCAAAAGTGTCATTTTAGGGAACGAAGAGGATTCAAAATCCTCCCTGGAAACGACACCAAAATGTTATAGTGCAAGTTATAGGTTGGGAAAATCCCGACCCAACCACAAATCAAGTGCTACAACTATGGGACACTACACCCAATTTCACCTTGATGTAGGTCCTGCGCTTGGGGGGTGACTAAGGTCACTCCTAGGAGGAATTCCTGGAGACCCTAGGGGGAATGAGAAGGATGAAGGGAGGTGTAAGGAGAAGTTCCCCGTAAGTTTAAGTGATGGAAGAATAGATTTGTTGAAAATGGTAAGTAGAGAAAGGTAAATGGATACTGAGTAAAGAGATAGTTGTCAGAGCACATGTACCTTCCCGAGGCACAAGAAAGTACATTTTTCCAACCAAGTATAGTAATGGATCAGAAAGTTAATATTGTTTTCCCTAAAATACAATAGCATACAAGTTAGTAAATCAGCAATATATTACATCCAAATCAGCAAGTAAAAGGTATATATTAGTTAGCAATGTCAACAATAAAACTAGTAACCAATGTGGACCGAAAATAACACTTCAATATTGAATAAATATGGCTGTCATAAAAGTAAATTTCTACAACAGTATATCAGCCTTATGGCTGTAGCATTCAATGATGTACAAAATAAAATATGACCATCAAAAAGTGTCAAAATCTATCCCAATAGATGCACCTAGGTTAGTAGGTTAAACTAGCAAAGTTAGAGGGTTATTCTAGGGTTAGTTTGTGAGATATTAGTGGTGAGGGTTAGAGTTTAAAGCAGCCCTTATGTCTGTAGGTTAGTTTTACTACATAAATAAGAATTTTTGGGAAAAATAGGATGCCCTAAAGGACGAAGAATCCCGAAAACATCAAGATCATTATCCAAAAGAGACAACTTCAAAACTTGAAATTTGTACGTTTACCAAGGCAACAATTTATTTCTCCCATGCAATAAGTAAATGACTAGTTCCTTTAAGAAAGGGTTAATGGAGTTAAGAGAATATGAAGAATCTAGATAGGCTACTTCCTTTGGGGTGTAAACCCTTTTAATCCATAAAGAAAGCTTCTCTTAGATAGGATTTTAACTAGGATGGTGTATGCAATTATACGCCTCTTAGTAAACCCTTATGAAGCAATATTCCCTTAGCAATAAAATGGTGGAAACACAAGTAGGGGCGTATGCCTTTATACTTCCTACTTGGATCAAGCAAATAGAACCTTTAACTTGTAAAAATGATAATACAATGAAATAAATGGCACATTCAAGCATTAAAGGAAATAAAATCTAGACTAACCACCAAACAGGAAATGAAGAAAGCCTTCCAAGGCTAGCACACCATCTCCATCAACCATAACCAAGACATAGCCATAAAAAAAATCACAAGAGTGAGAACTAGCCAAAGAGAGTGAAAATGTTAGTCCAAGGGCCTCTCACAATGGAGAGTTATGTTATGAAAATGAGATCGTATGCTCTCTATTTATAAAAAAATGTAGCTAACATAGTTTGTCTCCATAATATTAGGGAAAACAAAATATTAGGGGTCAACATCCCTAATATTTCCCCTTTACAAAGAAAATATTTAAAAATTCTCTTTAATTTCACTTTTGGAAAATTAAGCAAGTCTGTGGTGCTGGAATGCAAATTAGGGCTTCCAAAAGCCATATGGAAATCATATGAAGCCTCTCCACCTCAAAATTCTATGTATCATGATCTGATTCACCATCAACAACCATATTCCCCTCCGATGTGATGTGAATCCCCTAGGGAGTTGTGCTTTTCCCCTTCTAGAAAAGTCGTTTGGAATGCAAAGGGTCGGCTTTGTCTATCCAACTATCTCCTAGGCCTCTGAAATCATCTCTCTGTCATATGGCATGTGGGTCTATGTCATCCATCCTATGGGCGGCTTGCCCTCATGGAAGCCCAAGCTAGGCATTTTCTTCCAAAACTCACCACCAAATTGTACCTCCAAGACAAATGGATACTCCCTCCAAGGATCGCAATTCAAAGAATCATGATGAGTGAATCAAGTCAATAAAAGAGCCATTAAAGCATGTATACCGGGACTAAATCATACAAACATGTACTTAAGAAACTAGACGTTTAGCCAAGTTTGGTTGTGGGTGGGTTGGCATGTTACTTCTTTTCAATGGATCAAACCCCCTAAGTGTAGGAAAAAACATATTTGATTCATGTGAATGAAACGAAATGGATGGGGGAAGTACTCAATGGGCATGGGCTTCATGATATGCAAGGGTCCATAGTATCTCATTTACGGGTGCCTTTGTGGTGGGTGTGCCTCACCTTCTTCCATAATGCATCTGTTTCCAATCCCATCAATTTCCTTTTATCTTTACTTCTTTGTATTTTCTTTCAATATATCAGAGGGCGAGTTGGAGGCCACTTCCATGGCATGGTGACTAGATATCGACAATGTCACCCACAAGTACTTTCACATAAATGAGAAGGTTGTCTTGTGATGAGACCCCCTTTCCCTCAACCATGCAACTGAGAGCCATTACCCTGGTGTGATGGCCATAAATGGTAATTTCATATTGTTATATACCCATGGACGTGCTAGAATGGATCATGATGAGACCCCCTATCTTGAATTGATCCTTTAAGAGATTTTATTTATTCTTTTAATGGGGTCCTTATTTTCTTGCGGAGAAGCTTTTCATTTCTTTCTCGAGATTGCTTGGGAGAAGCATCTGGAAGGTTCTTTCATTAGGATTTTATCTTTTTCTAGCTAACTCCCCTATGGGCCTTCAACCCCTTCTTCCCATGAAACGAGGAATGGTCCCTTCTAGGGTCATTCTACCCCAAAATCCCAAGAGATGATGTCATGAGGGTAAATAATGATGGAAAGTGGTAAGTATGGTCGAGAGTGGCACAATGACTCATCAAAGGAATCTCCCAAAAACACCGCATCCCAAGGGTGACCATCTACTTGAGTGGCCCAAGCCAACCACCAACATTTAAACAAGGAAAAAGGAATAGTTTCCAAAGCATATGTCTCATAACAAAAAAGAACCTCTGATACACAAGCTAGAATGCCTCAAATATTAAAATGATACCCACCATCATACCCGACTTTTATCGCATGGAGCAATACCCAAGATACATGTGGTCGCAAGCTGGTGTGGATGATGGTGAGGTGTTGAATCAATGTGGTGGCAATGTGGGTCTCTGGATGTGAAAAATGAATATTGTTGGTCATGTGGCCTCTCGACACCCATATTTGCAACCTTAGGGCCTTGAGATGTAATCTCCTTAGTTATCAACAAAATGGGGATAACATCTGGCTCCTACTTGGGGACATTTACTCATCATAGAGTGCATGAGAACTACAACATCTCCTGGTATACCTGTGCCTGCAAGGAAACATCAAACTATCAAATACAGGATGGCCTACACATCCCTGTTCTCATAAGGTCATAATCAAAACCAATAAGATAGAAAAATAAAATTTTGACAAAATTTCTACCTAAGTATACATATATGATGATTAAATCCATAATGCAAGTAGAGAAAAATGAAAATGAAATGCAAGATGCAAGAAATCAAGATGACTTACCTACTTACCTAGGGTCTTGGGACCCTGAATATTAAGTCCCAAAGGTGTCAGGTGAAATCATACAACCAGTGCAACCACCTGATCATTGGATGGCGACATTTCCCCCTGTGCTTAATCATGCGAAACAAAAAAGATAAGTCCAACACATAGTAATCATGAGCACAAATAAGAATATAATCAATCATGGAATAAAACTGATGGAGATGGGTGGGAGGGATGAAATCCTATTGAAAAGAAAAACCGCAATCTTGATCATATTGAAACTCTCGCCTGCAAGCATAGCCACAAGACCGATCTATCCATCTCTGGNGAGGGCCCATAGTGATAATAGTGGAGGTCATTCAATGTAAGGTGGGCTAGGTCCACTATATTATTAAATAAGGCCCGCTATGGTAGTTAGATATAATAAATGGGTAATTAGATATAATAAATGTAAGAGGACTTCATAGAAGGTTCTACTTCTAGAAGATTCCTCTTCGGGAATGTTCTTAGGTGATGGTAGCACTATATAAAGGGGTTCAAGCAATGTAATGAGACATGAAGAGAATTATTGTATTTGGAGCTGAAGCTCAATAGGAGGAGGCCCCCTCGAAGAGGCAAGTGAACATGAGAGGATCCCTTCCATAATATGATCCATTGTATGGTGTTGCCCTACCTCAAGGGTTTGATGGTAATAAATGGGATTTTGCATATTGTTATTCAATATCTATTGTGATGATTTTGTATTCAGTATTGAGTTCTTAACAAGTGGTATCAAAAAAATTTCCTTGGGCAGACATTGTGGGCAAATATTTTTTATTTTTGCAGATTTTTTTTTCGGAGAAGAAAAAAGAGGGCCACGACATTCTCAAAGTTTTTGGTACATTTCTATGAAAAATTTGCATAAAATGGTTGTGTATCTGATTTCCTCTAAGAAAAACACCCAAGTTAAAAAAAAAAATCGTCCGAAACGGAGTCCGGGAAGTCAAGATATTGAAGTTTTAAAATCTGCAATTTTTCAGGGTTTTTTCCATGGACGGCGGCGTGATTTGTTTTTATTTTTGTAGCAGTTGGAGGCCGAATTTTCTCAAACAAATTATAGATCTGATTTCCTCTCACAATTTCACCCAATTTCAAAAAACAAATCAGCCGAAACGGAGTCTGGGAAGTGAAGTTATGAGCATTTTAAATTCAACAGTTTTTTAGGGTTTTTTCAGAAAAAACCGTGATTTTTTGTTGTAACTTATTGTTCTATTTTTTTTGGGTTTTTTCGTGAAGGCTGAGGGACCGAAGAGTTCATAGGGTGCTCATATGGCTATTTCTTCTCAAAACATAAAATAAATTCTTGAAGCATTCAAATCTCAATTGTATGACACATTGTGTGACACATTGCATGACAAATTTCATGACCTTGCAGATGGCCTCAATAATAGTCTTCGTAGTTCATTGGATAGCATGCATGAGAGATTTCTTATGGCAGACATCATCAAGGATGAATATAATCAAGAAATATATGCTTGGTATGATTTTGAGGATGATTGTGATGATTGGTATATGGATAGTTGTCATTTCTGGGATGACAACCACTTCCATATTTTATTTGATGACTCTACTCCACCTT
>ML829252.1:37353-55614 GCA_009831015.1 Picea engelmannii | reverse complement strand
TCAGATTCGTACTTTGGGTGATAAGATTGAAGACCCTGGATTTTATCTTTGCGATCCAGGTTGCGATGGAGTATGTATGTTTTGCGACACATAGATCCACTGTGTATGTTTCATGGCTATGTCGTCTTGACTGAAAATTTGTCACACAGATCCACAGTGTATTCCAGTGGCTGTGCTATATTATGACTACATGGATCCACAGTGTATGATTGGTGGCCATGACCTTTGTTTATGATGCCGTCAGTCTATGATCTGAGTATGGGAATGCCTACCTCAGAATTGATATATATGATACTCTGCTGATGCTTGGATGTTTGCAGGTTTCCGATTAGATGTGCTTTTGGTTCTTGACACACACATGCAGATTACAAAGTCTATTGACTGTCACTGGTTCCACTCTCAGACTTTGGGGGGCATTCAGGAAAAAGTTATTAATGAAGAGTTTGATCTTCCATCATCATGACATAATCATAATATCATCTTGATAACCAAAAATGTGGATAACAACAATGACGCCAAAATTTTATAGAGCAATTTGTACGTTGGGAAAAGCTCATCCCAACCACAAAGAAAGTGCTATAACTATGGGACACTACACCCAATGTCACCTCGACGTAGGTCCTTCACTTGGGGGTGACTAAGGTCACTCCTGGGAGGAAATACCAAAGACCATAGGGGGAATGAGAAGGATGAAGGGAGGTGTAAGGAGATGTTCCCCGACAGGTCAAGTGATGGAAGAATATATTGGTTGAAAATGGTAATTAAAGAGAGGTAAATGGATACCGAGTAAAGAGATAGTTGACAATGCACTTGTACTTGCTCGAGACACAAGAAAATACACTTTTCCAACCGAGTATAGTCATGGATCAGCAAGTTAATATTTTGGTACCTAAAATACAACATCATACAAGTTAGTAAATAAGCAATATATTACATCCAAATCAGCAAGTAAAAGGTCTATATTAGTTAGCAATGTCGGCAATAAAACAAGTAACCAATGTGGCCTGAAAATAACTCTTCAAGACTGAATAAAGATGGCATTCATAAAAGTAAATTTCTTCAGAAGTATATCAGCCTTATGTTTGTAGCATGAATGAAGTAAAACATCAAATATGATCATCAAGAAGTGCCAAAATCTATCCCAATATATGCACCTAGGTTAGGAGGTTAAACTAGCAAAGTTAGAGGGTTATTTTAGGGTTAGTTTGTGAGATATTAGCGGTTAGGGTTAGAGTTTAAAGAAACCCTAATGGTTGTAGGTTAGTTTTATTACATAAATAAGAATTTTTGGGAAAAATATGACACCATAAGGGAGGAAGAATCCCCAAGACATCCAGATCATTATCCAAAAGAGACAACTTCAAAACTTGAAATTTGTACATTTACCAAGGCAACAATTTATTTCTCCCATGCAATATGTAAATGAATGGTGTATTTAAGAAAGTGTTAATGGAGTCAATAGAATATGAAGAGTATATATAGGATACTTCCTTGGGGGTGTAAACCCTTTTACTCACCAAGGCAAGCTTCTCTTAGCTAGGGTTTTAACTAGGAGGGTGTATGCAATTATACTCCTCTTAGTAAACCATTATGAAGCAATATTTTGTTAGCAATAAAATGGTGGAAACACAAGTAGGGGTGTATTCCCTTATACTCCCTACTTGGATCAAGAAAATAGAATCTTTAACTTGTACAAATGATAATACAATGAAATAAATGACACCCTCAAGCATTAAAAGGCAATAAAAGCTAGGCTAACCACTAAAAAAGAAATGAAGAAAGCCTTCCAAGACTAACGCACCATCTCCATCAACCATAACCAAGACATAGCCATAAAAAAAATGACAAGAGTGAGAACTATCCAAAGAGAGCGAAAATTTCAGTCCAAGAGCCTGTCTCAATGGAGAGTTATGTTATGAAAATGAGATCTTATGATCTCTATTTATACAAAATGTAGCTAACATAGTTTGTCCACATAATATTAGGGAAAACAAAATATTTGGGGTAAACAACCATAATCTTTCCCCTTTACAAAGATAATATTTAAAAATTATCTTTAATTTTACTTTTGCACAAAGAAATCCCTAAAACAAAGGTGATGTCATCCCTTGAAGGAGGACGTTTTGGAAAATTGAGCAATTCATTGGAGATGGGATGCAAAGTAGGGCCTCCAAAAGACATGTGGAAATCATACAAAGCCTCTCCACATCAAAATTCCATGTATCATTCTTTGATTCACCATCAACTACCATATGCCCCTCAAATGTGACATCAATCCCCTAGGGAGTGACGTTTTCCCCCTTTTGGGAAATTCATTTGGCATGCAAAGGGTCGGCTATGTCTATCCAACTGTCTCCTAGGCCTCCGAAATAATGTCTCTATCGCTATGTCTATCCAACTGTCTCCTAGGCCTCCGAAATAATTTCTCTGTCATCTAGCATATGGTCCTATGTCATCCATCATGTGGGATGTTTTCCCTCATGGAAGCCCAATCTAGGCTTTTTCTTCCAAAATTGTCCACAAACATGTTCCTGCAAGACAAATGGATACACCCTCCAAGGATCTCAAGTCAAAGCATCATGATGAGTGAATCAAGTCAATAAAAGAACCATTAAAGCATGTATACTAGGACTACATCATACCAATATGTGATTAAGAAACTAGACGTTTTTCCAAGATTGGTTGTGGGTGGGTTGGCATGGTACTTGTTTTAAATGGATCAAACCCTCCAAGTCGAGGAACAACCCTATCTGAGTCATGTGAATGAAATAAAATGGATGGGGGAAGTACTCAATGGGCATGGGGTTCATGATATGAAAGGGTCCATAGTATCTCATTTATGGGTTCCTTTGTGGAGGGTGTGCCACACCTTCTTCCATAATTCATTTTTTTCCAAGCCCATCAATTGCATATTATTCACTTTTCACTTTTTGCGTACATTTGCACCAAATATGATTTTTACTATGTGTTGTCTTCTGTTGTTTGTCACGGTAATTAATGTGCGTGACTTTTTCCATTCCTTCTTGTGGTATAGTTAACTTCTATATATTTTTGTGTTTTTATTTCATTTTCCATTTTGCATTTCTTTTTCCCTCTTTTTCCCCTTTTTCTTTCCTAACTTCTACTATAGTACACTATATACATGATTTTCTCACTACGTTGTGACTTCTAAGGGTTAGGAGGTCGACTATCCCTATACAAATTCAGTTGACTCTCATTGATCATTCCTTTTAGTTCTATTCCTCCCAAGTCCTTTAGTTGTATAGATCCCCCATCTATGACAATATTTACTTCATATGGACCTAGCCAATGCATTCTAAATTTACAGTCATAGTGTTGGCCCTCAACCAAGTTTTGTGGAAAAATTGGTCATGTTCAACCATTTTTGGGGCTTTGACAGGATGGTCGAAGATGGAGCGCCCAGGCGAAGCAGATATCGCAAGATCTCGCCCTTTTTGCGGGCTGTTTGGGTTTTAGGGTTTATGTAATGGGTATGGGATGTCCACCCATGGGTTTTCCCATGTTTAGGCCCCTTTTGTAATGTATAAATAAGTATCTAGGGGATGTAAGAAAGAGACCTGGTAGGCCAATGGCTTAGTGCTAATGTTAGCTATGTGCAAGAAGATGTGGTAAGGCTTGCAGAGCTAAGTGCAAGTGTTTTGTAAGTGATTTGTGCACAGACTATTATAAGGCTGTGTACTTGGACCTAACTCAGGGAAGGAGCATCTGGGGAGGTGCGCACAGATCTCCTGGTCTATGCGGAGTTGGATTTGTGGCTTTGTGCATGTAAGAAGATTGAAGGAGACTAAAAAATAAGAAGAAGAGTTAGTGGACATAGCCCCACACTGGGGTGAGCCACGTATATCCCGTGTCGATATGATTTGTGCTATGTTGTTTATGTTGTTTATGTATTTACTTGCTTAGTGTAATGATCTTGATGTGTAATAAGTAGATCCATTGATGCTTAGTGCCATATATATGAATGAATGTTATATCTACTCTAATGCTATGTGCTAATGATTAGACATGCTTAGATCTTGAGTAATACTACGTTGTTATGTAATCAAGGTTTGACCTGCGATGTGAATAAGGGTTAAAGACTAATGAATCTTAATTGCTAAGTTCTTTGTTAAGTATTTTGATCATAGATCTGTATCCCAGCTAGGTTGTAGACACTTGAGTCCTGCAACCCCCCTTGCCTCTACCTCAAGTGAGACTTCATCTGTTTCACAGGTGTTGTTGAAAGGGCCGATAGTTAGGGTTTTTTTGGTGCATTGTTGAAGTGTTGAACCCTGGGTCTACCCTTGTGCCAAAAAAGGGTTCTGTTGTCAGGACTTGAAACTATGATTGTTGGGAACTGAAGAAAAGAGAAAGCTCTATGCATAGATCTATTGTTGTAGTGCGCAATATTCTACTTGACTTGTGAAGCTCTATGCTAAGAGAAGGAAGCCCAATCTAAAGAAAGAGATAAAATATTAAATCTTTGTGCTCTGGTAAAGGTAAGAAAATTGGAATTTTTTTCTTCGAAAGTATGGATATAGGTATGTTTGATAGATTTGGTCCTAGTCTAAAAAATAGGGCACATATGGAAGAAAGAAGATTTGATATGAATAGATCTTATAGAAATAGTGAAAAATGTGTTATTCCTATGCATAGAAAGAATTTTTGGACTAACAATGATCCAGGTGGATATCAATGGCCACCCACCTTCTCCAACTGGCCCAAAACATGTTTCTCGCAATTTTGGTAATTTACTATTTTTAGCAGTTTTTAACTTCCGGGGCCATTTTGAGGCCCTAAATGATGTTTTTTGATAAAACTGGGAGCAGCATGGATCGTAGATCTATTTTTCTCACCCAAAAGTTGTATTTCTCGGATAGATCTTTCCAACGACCTATCAAGCGCCCCAAACAGAGATCGTATGCAAAAGTTACGCCCCTGGGAAGTTGACGTATCAACTACCCCCATCGGGGCCCACAAACCTTTTGGCTTTTCATCTTCCGGGGTTAGGTTTTTGGATTTTACTTATGTTAAAAAGGCCCTTAGAGCCTCATTGTAATAATCATCTTCTCACGGATATGAGTAGCTGTCACATCTCTTCTCAGAGATAAGCTACCACCATTCTAGCGAGTCTTTCACTCTGTATTTTACAGTCTTTGTACATTTATTTCATTAATAGAAATCGTGTATTACTGTATATCTGTGACTCTTGTTTTATTTCTGCTATATCTCTATTATATTGTTGTCTCTCTTTCAATATCTCTAAATATTTATTTGTTATATCTCTGCTCTCATTTTGTGCCGAAAATAATCCGGATCAGTGGTTTCAGAGCAGGCTGCCCTTGATCATTTTTCAGTGCATGTCCCCGATGAGGTCCGAGTATAGCAAGTTGGGTCTCTAGCTTGTCTCTCTTGAGGATAATCGCTCTCGCACACCCAAGAAATCCTCAATGGCGGAAGAAAATAAAAACGATGGAGCAGACGATCCTATCAGTCTATTGCTTGAGCAAGCTCTCACGCGACAAAGGGATGAAATGATGGAGATTTTTTCCCACATCCTTCAACGCCTCCCGATAGCATCAAGTGCATCTTCATCAAGAGGCCACTTTGGAGGCACCTCACCTTTCAAGGTACAGGTTAATTTTTATATTCCCGTATTTGAAGGTCAAATAGATGCAGATGCCCTAGATAAATGGTTAAATCTACTAGAAGGTTATTTCTTTATTCATAATTTTTTCGACAAGGAAAAGATCACCTTCGCACTCCTTAAGGCTCTCCCCCATGTAAAACATTGGTGGAAAACTTACTGGGAGCATATTTCCACAGAGGAGTCTGGCATATATGGGGTCGAGCCCACTTGGGATTTTTTTGTGGATGCGGCAAAGGAACAATATTACCCTGTTGGAAACTATGAGGACCAATACATGAGATGGACCACACTGTGACAAGAGAGGGGCCAATCAGTTCCGGAGTTCACCAATAGCTTCCATACCTTGTGCACCAATATGGGTATCAAAGACTCTGAATGACATTTGGTTCTGAAATACCGTTGGGCTCTACACAGATACATCTAAACTGAAATGGATTTTCTGGACATCTCATCACTCGGTGCTGCCTATTGATATGATGTTAAAATCAAGCAGAAATTTAAGCACTAGAACAAATGGGAGTTTGGGTCTGCAAATCCACAACAACCAAATTATGACAAAGACAACCCTAACAAACAGTCTCCCGAAAACCAGTCCAAGCCACAGGAAAAGAAGGGTCATGGGAAGACAAAGAAGGACATCGGAAAATGGTGTGATTTCCACAAAATCCCCTGGCACAACACCGATGAATGTCGCTCAAAATAGTCATTGGTGGCTGAGATCAAAGACAAGGAGCTGAACCCTGATTCAGAATCTGATTCTAAAAATAATGGGAAAAGACAGATCATCGACACAGACCCCACTGCTATTGTCACGACCGCAACAATTCAACCAGAAGAACCAATAGATCTTGAAGAGGGGGAGCGCCTTTTTCATTCACAGATGTGGGTGAAGGGGAACCCACTGCATTTTATTGTTGATAGCGGAAGCTAAAAGAACCTCATCTCAACAGAGGTCATCGAACAGTTGGGATTGTCGACAACACCACACCTGCAACCATACAACATCGGGTGGCTTCACAAAGGACGAGATCTTCATGTCAGCCAACAGTGTCAATTGTCATATGGAATGCAACCCTTCAAGGATGAGGTATTATGTGATGTTGCCCCACTGGATGTCTGTGATGTTCTCTTAGGCCAACCATATATGTGGAAACACCATGCTATCTATGAGTCTCGACCCCGTAGTGTCATTATTACTCTGGGGGGTCATCTCTACAGGATACCAGAGATAGTTCCAACTACTGCCCCACCTAAAAAGTGCCGCAAGGTAGTATCTCATACTACAAAATTCATCTTCTCCACAATCTGTTCAAAGGGTGAACAAAAGGATACTGGAACCACCACAACTTCAGCCCAAGCACCTTTTATCCAAAAGAAGCAGGTCGACAAGGTTGCAGCAAAGAACGAAGATTCGTTCTTCACATAGTCATCTAAAATAGAAAGACTAGTTAAAAAGGTCCAAACCTTCCAACCAAAGGTTCGTGATAGCCTTCAACAAGCTAAGCAACGCCACATCTCCAGCAAGGCAAGCAGATCACCAAGATTCAGATTCAGCAATCGCTTTCCCCTCTCCCCCGGGAACTCAACACAATGGAGACCATTGCTTCCTAAGGAGGGAGGATTGATCTAGGTGGATATCGGTGGCCACCCACCTTCTCCAACTGGCCCAAAACATGTTTCTGACAATTTTGGTACTTTATTATTTTTAGCAGTTTTTAACTTCCGGGGCCATTTTGAGGCCCTGAATGATGTTTTTTTGGGAAAACTGGGAGCAACATGGATCATAGATCGATGTTTCTCACCCAACATTTGTAGTTCTCAGATAGATATTTCCAACGATCTATCAAGCGCCCCAAACAGAGATCGTATGCAAAAGTTACGCCCCTGGGAAGTTGACATATCAACTACCCCCATCGGGGCCCACAAACCTTTTGGCTTTTCATCTTTCAGGGTTAGGGTTTTGGATTTTAATTATGTTAAAAATGCCCTTAGAACCTCATTGTAATAATCATCTTCTCACAGATATGAGTAGCCATCACATCTCTTCTCAGAGATAAGCTACCACCATTCTAGCGAGTCTTTCACTCTATATTTATACAATCTTTGTACATTTATTTCATTAATAGAAATCGTGTATTACTGTATATCTGTGACTCTTGTTTTATTTCCACTATATCTCTGTTATATTGTTGTCTCTCTTGCAATATCTCTAAATATTTATTTGTTATATCTCTGCTCTCATTTCGTGCCGAAAATAATCCAGATCAAACAAGTGGATGCGGGACCTTAGAAATAATTTTTGCAGATTACAGGTCCATCACTGTGATCCCAGTGCACAGTACAAGAAAGGTTGGGGATTGTTTACAAGAAAGAGAGGATTGGCACTTTATTACAACTGTAGAAGATCGAGACATGTTTCTAAAGAATGCCCTGTCACCAGTCCTATTTGTCTTTTTTGTAAAGCTGTTGGTCACGAGGTTTTGGATTTCCCTAGAATGATTGATAAAGTTGAGAAGAGGAACTTGAGACAAGAAAACCATGAATAAGGTCAAGAAACTAAGGATATGTTAGAGAATCAGACAGAATCAAAGATTATTTTATTACAACTGAAAGAAACACTGAATGATCACAGAGACATCAGTTTACCAGAGATCTTAAAAGAAAAGTCGTGCATAGAAACAAGAATAGGAGACTTCGACATAGACTATGTCTTGGATGAAGAAACACAGGTGAACATTATGCTGGAAAGTACTTGGGAAATTTTGGGAAAGCCTGCTATGATTCCTTCATTAGGAGGGATAGGCTTGTTTAAAGGAAAGATGATAACCCTATGTGGAAGACTTACTCATGTACCTATGATTTCTCATGGAGAATTCAATGAAGAAGAATTTGAGGTCATTAAGTTTGTTGAGAAAAACGCTTCTTTTTCACTTTTTTAAGGAAATACCTAGATTGAGAAAGATCATATCTAAAGGAAAGAATAAGAGGAAGCCATAGAACAAAAGAAGCAAGAATTAAGGGACTTCGTAGTCAAGAAAATAACGCGACTAATAGAAGAACAAGAGGACAAGTCGAAGCAACTGAGGACCATAGACTTAGTTGTCAAAGTTGAAAGAACACAAGAAGGCTTAAAGAACATATCCATGCAAGAGAGAAGAGAACCTACCCCAGAAGTAATAAGAGAAGAAATATTGCATGCGAAACTTTTGAGAGAACATCAGCAGTGCAAAGTTACTATGCTAAGAGAATATAAGAGTATGAATGGAAAGAGGAATCCATAAACTCAGATCACAGGGTAGAAGGCCAGAAATCTCAATAAGAAGAAAGAAAAGTTAGAAAGACTGCAAAAGGTTCCAGTGAAGACCTTGTAGGAAGTAGGCTTGCAGAAATTGAACATCGTCAGAATAGCAGACCAACGCATAATGACACTTCACCACGACGAAGCCATATGACCGTTGGAGGCGTCCCGACTGTTAGAATGATGCTCTAGAATGGTTAGAAATGAAGTTATTGCAGAAAATATTGCCATGAGACCGTTGAGACCATGCCATAATGGATGGAATCGTATTGATTGAGGATTTTTGATCCGTTGGAGGAACCCATTACAAAATTGTTTATTTAATTCATCGAATGCCTCACCGGGGAATCTTTTGCAAATTGTGATTATTCGAGAAAACAAAGAACTAATTTCTATCGTGTTGTGCGTTTGAGACCTTTCCACCCATTTTTATTACCTTGAGCACCCGTTCACCTACACGAGATAATTGACTGCGAGCATGTATGTCGGGCTAAAGTATCACAATAGAGAAGTCTATGGAAGAGATTTTGGTAGACCTTATGGCTGAGAAGTTCATGTATGCAGGGGTACAAGCCTCATCGATGCGGGGATTGCAAGAATCCCCTTCTACTAGACGTCGATCTCGGCCATCCCGAACTGTGACAGAGAAGAGAAGAAAGCACCGCGATGACCTGGCGAACATGAAGCTCATCCCATTGGTCTTGCTCGACTACATCCTGCCTCTGGCTAGCATGGTTAGTCGTGACAATGTCCTGAGAGATTTCGAATACACCCTCATCACTGCATACCTCCCAAAAGGGATACACGCAGTAGGACCGCAGCTAGGACTGATCCCTGATCTTAAGATCAACAAATTTAACCTGGGAGACAGAAAGAATTATGTGATGCTTTCACTGCATAGGTACTTGAAAATGATGATGGGGAATAAGCCTAAGATAGTCCCCCATCCGTGGATCAAGGAAATTGCGTGGTCCCCCATCCTTAATGTTATGAAGATACCCCACTTCGGCAGACATCAGCAGGTTAACGCATGTGTTAAGCTCCTCCTATAGTGCTACCATAGAGGTTATTTCTGGTTGGATATATGTGTGACTATGGATCTAGCGTTGATCCATATAATCACTGGACTGAGCATGCAGGGACCAGAACCTCACCAGTTTTATCCGGAGAAGGCTACAGATCGTTCTCTGGCACAATGAATAAAGGAAACGTATGGCGATGTGAATAAGGGGAAGCGGGGCTACAAGGTAGCCTCCATCCAAGATGGCGTAATGTGCCTAGCTTTCCATTTGATCGTTGGTAAGTTTGTTAGGAAAAATAGACCAACGCAAGTCACAGGGTTTGTCATCGACCTCGTAGAGAAGTGCATTGAAGGGATGCAGATGAACTGGGTGAGCTACCTCGTCAATGAGTTGGAGAAGGATTTTCGCAAAGCGCAGGACCAAGGTTATGAATTCCACTTTAGCTGGTTACTCATACTCATAGCATTTGTCGCTTGGGAGATGCCAGAGGGAGAGACATTCCTTGAATTTGATCCATACGAACCACTATTCATGAGGTTCACCACCTTGTGGTATTCAAGCGATATGGCGAAGAAGTGGCAGTCAAACGTTGTCTTCCACACTTACTACCTACAACTCATGTGGGCCATTGAATCATTCCCTCGAATGACGTCGAATACACTCCATAGGTTCAGGCCACTCACGAAGTTCCACGCATACCACCACTTCATATACATCACCATGCACTGGGATGAAAACACGAAGGATCTACAGTCTTACTACAAGTTGACTGAGGAAGATATGGAGGAGATAACCAAGGAATGGCCTACAAAATTCCTTGTACCAGTTGGAGATGTAGAATTCTCTGACCTTGACCTCATAGGAAGTCTTGTGGTCACCAGGACTGAGTGGGATGGACCGAGAAATGTTAAGAAAAAGAAAAAGAAGGAATAAGTTCAGGAAATAAACAACTCATCGGAGGAAACTGTGCCTAACTCACCTAGAGGAGGAAGGGGAAGATGAGAAGAAAAGGGCTGAAGTGACACTACCGAAGGATCCCCTTACAGAGGCCAAGAGATCGAAGAAAGGAAAGGTTTCTCCAAATAAACCCTCAACATGGAAGAAGTCACAAGCCAATAAGCCTCAATCACAGAATGTGCTCACAGTGGATGATATTGACCTCATCATCAGAGTTGTAGCAGATACTTCAGAGGATATTTTGTAGTGAAACAAAGAAAAGTAGGAGACAATGTATGAAAGAATAGAGGCAGAGTTGAAGGGGCTACAACAAGCTCTCTATTCGAGCTCGCAGTGTCTAATGTGCCATCATCATCAGAAGTTGTAGAGTTGGGGGATTATCCCACACAACTATGCAAACTAGCAGATGCGACGGAGGCTCACCTTCGATGTGTACATGAAGAAAAAGAGCAGGCCACAAAGGCCTTGCAGAAAGCAAAGGAGGAATACCTAGAGCAGCGTCGAGTTGTGTAGTAAGAGAAAGATGACCTCCAGGCGAATTTTGAAGAGGACAAAGAGCAGATTCAAAATGAAAAAGAAAAATTGCTCACGGAGTAGATTGGGGTTAGAGAAGCAGTAACTAAAGAACTTCACTTTGTTCCAGGCCTGGCCCATATGGAAGAAGAGACAACTGAAAGAAAATTGGGGAAGATTACGAAATCCATTCAACATCTTCAAGCAACAATAGCTAATCTGGAACTACAAGAAGTGGCAAGCACTCCACAAGAAGTGCAAGATCAAAGGGAAGAAACTGCCAGGAGCGTAGTAGAAAGAATCAAGGCATTGGATTCAGAATGCAAGAAATTAAGTAACCAAAGTGTGCAGACCTATGAGCACCTTACAGAAGACCCGAAGTTGAGGAGATTGGAGGCATAGCTCCAGCAGGCGAAGCAGTAGGCATCGACAGTGCAAGCGCAACTCAAGCAGCTTACAACCGTTGAGAATATGAAGAGATCGTAGGAGAAACACACAGTTCAATAGTAGGTCAATGCTATCCAGAGTAGAGTGATGGAAGTGACACAATGAATCCAGCTGGTACAGGACAAAGCATGCACCCTCTTTGACGTGATTGAGGGACAAGGATCACAACTAGAGCAGGTGGTCATAGTAGTGGAACAACACCTAGAATGGCCTGTCACTGAGCAAGTCATTCAGGAGTTTGTCGAGAAAGAGGCTCTGGTGAAGAAACAAGTTGAGGTAGCTTGAGCTAATCTTGAGGCCTTCGAAGTAGTGTTTCCTAGATTAGAGTGACTAGTGAGTGTTGGGGGCCTATTGGCCCTCGACCAAATTTTGTGGAAACATTGGTCGTGTTCAACCATTTTTGGGACTTCAACAGGCTGTTCAAAGATGGAGCGCCCAGGCGAAGAGAAGATCATGAGATCTCTCCCTTTTTGTGTGCTTTTTGGATTTTAGGGTTTATGTAACGGGTATGAGATGTCGACCCATGGGTTTTCTCATGTTTAGGCCCCTTTTGTAATGTATAAATAAGTATCTAGGTGATGTAATAAAGAGACCTAGTAGGCCAATGGCTTAGTGCTAATGTTAGATATGCGCAAGAGGATGTGTTAAGGCTTGCAGAGCTAAGTGCAAGTATTTTGTAAGTGCTTTGTGCATAGACTGTGTAAAGGCTCTGTGCTTGGACCTAACTCGGGGAAGGAGGATCTGGTGAGGTGCACACAGATCTCCTTTCCTATGCGGATTTTGCTTTGTGGATCTGTGCATGTAATAATATTGAAAGAGACTAATAAAGAAGAATAAGAGTTGGTGGATGTAGCCCCACACTGGGGTGAACCACATATATCCTGTGTCAATGTGCTTTGTGCTATGTTGTTTATGTTGTTTATTTATTTACTTGCTTAGTGTAATGATCTTGATGTATAATAAGCAGATCCATCGATGCTTAGTGCTCTATATATGAATGAATGTTAGATCTGCTCGGATTCTATGTGATAATGATTAGATATTCTTAGATCTTGAGTAATATTGCGTTGTTCTGTAATCAGGGTTTGACTTGCGATGTGAATAAGGGTTAAAGACTAATGAATGTTAATTTCTAAGTTCTATGTTAAGTATTGTGATCACAGATCTGTGTCTCAACTAGGTTGTAGACACTTGAGTACTGCAACCCCCCTTTCCTCTACCTCGTGTGATACTTCATATTCTTCGCAGGTGTTGTCGAAAGGGTCAATAGTTAGGGCTTTGTTGGTGCATTGTTGAAGCGTTGAACCCAGGTTCTGCCCTTATTCCAACACATAGAGTAGGACTAGGTCTCCTTATTTAAATCTCTTCTTCTTAATATGTCTATCATGTCATGCTTTATCTCTTGCTTTCTGCACTTTGTGGTGTAATTTTATGGTGTTAGAATTCAAACTCCTCAGTCATAGCCCTGATGGTACTATTGATAAAATGAGTTTCTTGGTCAGTCATCAAAATTCTTAGACATCCAAATATGGTGATCACTTGCTCAAACAAGAAATGTGCTACTATCTCTGCGTTGTAGTCTTTGACTGGTGTTGCTTCATCCCATCTTGTTAATTATTTTGTCGCAGTAATGATATATCTATCTCATGATATTTTTTTTTGTGGATTGATTGGTCCCACAAAGTATATTTCCCATTTTTCAAATACCTATAAAGTTACTTGTGGTATTAGGGGCATCTCATCCCTTCTATTGGGTTTGCCAACCTTCTAAAATACATCACATGTTTGAAAATATTCCTTACATTCTCTATGGATTGTTGGCCACCGTAATCTTACGTGCAATACCTTATGCATGGTATATTGTCCTGCATAGTGTCCTTGAGAAATTCCTTCCTCGGCTTATGCCAAAATTCTGGGTATTTCATGTTCTAATACACATCTTCTTAAAATACTATCTACAATAATTTTATATAAGTGTCCTACAATAAGTTGATATTTTGCATCTCTGACTACCATATTCTTCTTCTGTGTGGTGCTAAACTCTTGTGGTGCAACCCTTGTACTCAAGTATTCAATAATATCAACGAAATATTCATCATCTATATGTATTGAAAACAACTGCGCATCAAGGAAGTTGTCTTCCAAATTGATAGGTTCTTCTCCATTAGTTACCCTTGACAGGTGGTCAGGTCCTGCATTCAACATCCCTGGTTTGACTATCACTTTGAAATAAAATTCTTGAAATAACAACAACCATCTACAGATCATCCACCCCAACACTGGTTTATTGACTAAATATTTGAGGGCAGAATGATCTATGAACAACTTAAAGTCTTTACCTAGTAAATAGTGCATGAACTTCTGAAGTGCATATACCATGTCTAGTCCTTCTCTTTCTGTGGTGTTGTAATTATTATTTGATTCTGACAATTTTCTTTTTGCAAATAATATAGGGTTGTCCAAGTCCCCTGCTCTTGGTTGTGCCAAAATTGCTCCAAATGATATGGCCGATGCATCTACATGCACATGAAATGTCTTTTCCAAATCTGGGAATAATAGGATAGGTGTTGTGACCATATTTTCTCTTAAGGTGTCCAATCCTTGTTGAAAATCCTCATTCCACTAAAATATTATATCCTTATTTAATAGTTTTTCCATTGGCGTCGTAATTTGCGCATACCCTTTTATAAATTTCATGTAATAGCTTGTATGTTCTACTGTTTGTCTTAACTGTCGCACTAATTTTGGTGGTGGTAAATTGACAATGACTACAATCTTAGTCGGATCCACTAGTAAACCTTGTTTACAGACTATATGTCACACCAATATTCCAAAAGGTGTCCCAAAAATTCATTTCTTAATATTCAATGATATCTGAAATTGCCTGCATCTTTCCAACACTAGCCTTAATAGTTCTATATGGTCCTTTAAAAGACTATATATATTCCATTCATCCAGATATACCTCTAAACATTGATGTGTGAATTCCTTAAAACAAGCTATGACTACTCTTGAAAATATTGTTGATGCATTATTCAGCCCAAATGGCATGACTGTGTATTGCTAGGATCCCCATTATGTAGCAAAGGTAGTCTTATACCTATCTTATGGGGTTATTTTTATCAGATGGTATCCTGAAAATCCATCTGTAAATGAGTATGCTTCTTGTCCTCCCACATTGTCTAAGACTTCGCCTGTAAAAGGGGTAGGGAAAGGGTCATGCAAGAAAGCATCATTCAATTTTCTCAAATATACATAGATCCTTATACCCCCTTATTTCTTTTCTCGGACTACCATAGGAATTATCCATTTATATTCCTCTATTGGTTCTATGATACCAATTTCCAACATTCTGTCAATTTCTACCTTCACTTTCTGCTTATATACTAGATTCAGTCTATAATATCTCTATCTGACAGGTTTTGCCTCAGGTTTGAGAGGTATTTTCATCTCTCCTAACTCTCCTTCTATTCCTTTCATCTCTGTAAAGGTCATTGGAAACATGTCACTGTATTCATGCAGTAACTTTATTATTATTTCTACTGTTTGTTCATCCCAATAATCTCCAATACTTGCCATTTTAGGGTTATCAATTGTAATGTCCCAAGGCCGAACCTCGGTTGTAACTATGAATTGTAACATGTTTTGTAGGCTGGTGAGCCAAGTGTTATAAGCAAGGAAGCTTATGTGCTTATTAGGCAGGAGAGCCTAGATGTTAAAGGCCAGGAGCCTATTTTGTACATGTAAATATTCATACTATTAATATAAAAACATCATTGTGTGTAGATCGACCATGAAGAAAGAGTATGGGGGAATAAGCTCCACTAGGATGGGTAAGGGAAGGGGGGCTGAGAGGCTAGAAAGGAGGGATAATATTAAGAGCTTAAAACCAAGAGAATATTATATAATTATTATTCTAAAGGGTTGTAAAGAGGATATTAACTTTTCCTAAGTTTCTCGAGGGAGAGGAGCAAACTCCAAGTGGAGGGGGATAAGTTCCCAAGAGAGCTATGTGTCAACCTGGGTGCATGTAGATTCATGTGGGAAATTCCATCATTGTGAGGGGGAACGAGGATTCTTTCCATATTTCCTCATGAGTTCACTCTCTCCATTCTCACCATGAAGAGGATTATGGCCATGGGTTGCCCCATTAACCCATGCATGGAGCAAGCATGCAGTGAGCTAGTTTGCCATTGCTGAACCATAATCATCATGAACCTCTACATATTTCACGCACCCCTGAAACTTCTAACTGGGAAAGCCAACCTATATTTTCCTGTGAATCCTAGTGTACCTGCACTTGCCAAAACCGAGACATACTCTGCCTTACCGAATTGCGGTTACTGTTATTCCTTGAGTTATATTGAACCTTTTTTTTTGTCCTCACCTTGCTGGAAACTAAGTGGAAGTTGGTTGAAGAAGCGGGTTGTCAGGCCCGTGTTTGAAGAGGCGGGTTTTCAGGCCTTTGAGAATCTCTCTCCAGGTGAGAGATTTTTCTTGGAAGTGATTTTATCCTAGAGAGAGTCCAACACCAGCTACAGAGCTCTAAGAATTCCAGATCCGACCTGTTGCCGAGACCCTGAAAGGGGAAGTGGAGCAACCGATGGACTATGGAACAATGAAGGTGCATATTCCTGGGGTGGAATAGGCATGTGGGGAATGAGAGTCCATGAGTAGTGGGCATAAGAAGGCTCCTGGAGAGTATCCTTCCAGTTGCACTGTGCAGTTTCATGTAACCTCAACCTAGTCTAGGATTCCCTTGACCTAGGTGGAGTTTAGTCCCAGCTCGGGGGTGGCCCACTACTGAGAGTGATGAGCAATGTAGTCTATGGCTAGGAGGTTCGTGGAAGGTTTGCACGTAGTTGGTGTACTTCAATTAAAATATACGTACCCATTTCTCTGTTCATTTACATGATGTGTATTTGTAAATGCTATATGGATGAGTATTGCCTATATATGTTGTTATATTTATGGGTTTTTCCTATGAACACTGCATGTATTCTTTTACTGTTATTTTCGCATTAATATGTGTATTAGAAGAATATTTTGTCTGTTTACGTTTATATTTATATGCATATGATAATTGTTATTTCAATGAGGTAGCATGGTCGACCTATTGGTGGTCGGGGATGTTAAAAAAATGGTATCAGAGTAGGATATGTTTCCAAAGTGATGTTGCCCTGCCAGTTGGGGGATGGGGACGTTACAAAATGGTATCAGAGCATAGAATTAAAGGAATCAAATTTAAGGTGTTTGCGTAGCTTTACTCGACTTGTTGGTGGTTGGGGACGTTACAAAATGGTATCAGAGCCATGGTTTCAACACTAAGCCTGGATGGGCCAGATAGGTGGTTAATGAAGCAAAGGGTTTTAGAGTGAATTGTTGTCGAGAGGGACAAAATCCAAAGTTCCGAGCATTCCCAAGTGCCAGGAAGCCACCGTTTGAACACTTGGACTATGTTAAGAAGCTCAAGAAGTATAGTGGTTCAAGAAAACCTACAGAGGAAGGATACCATTGCAACCATAGTATTGGGCCACCAAGTTTATAATTTGGACTGTAGGATTTGTTCGAGAGGAGGATCCTTCACAATCGTCAGATCTGGAAAAGGAGCATGGTGGTTAAGCACTAAAGTCCTTTAGGACTTTGTTGCTTCTGTTGTTTGAAGTTACTTGTCATAAAAGGGAGGAAAAGCGTCGAAGTTCTGAATTCCTAGAGTGGATATACACTACGATACGGGGAAAATTGCTTGACTGTTGGATCAGTCGAAGACAGATAAGAGCCGTCAGATATGCATGCAAGTCGTTGTGAGTCATGGATCTCACAATAGTTCATGAATTCAACATTCGGCAGAAACAAAGTGTGATAAGGTGAAAACTCTCAAAGTCCCGTAGTCCGAAGTTAATCCGGACCGTTCATCAAAAGAGACGCATGCCAAAATATTGACTTATTCAGAGTTCGGCGTTCAGGAGAATTGGAGTGTGCTAGTGTAAAATCTCCTGAAGATTGAAGTCCTGAAGTCCGGAAGTGACGTGGTTGCTGACATCACCTGGGATGACATGGACACATGTGATGTGTGCCATGTGTCAGTGAGTTAAGAACCTTTGGAATATTGAAATGATAGTAGAGCATGACATGTGTCACACGTCTGATTGAGCCACGTGTCCGCTTCTAGTATTTCTCCATGTAATGTCCCCACTTTGGGACATCATCACAGGGCAGAGACTTATGATAACCAGAGTAGCCAGATGGATGTTATAGCGAGTACAGGGGTATTTGAGAGGCATTGTGGGGTCCAGTTGGCATTTATCATCATATTCCATCATTATGAGCCATTCCGCACAGGTTGGCTTTGGTTTCATTCCATTCCGACGATT